>VWZD01001166.1:0-38422 GCA_013396695.1 Sakesphorus luctuosus
GGCTGGTGGGCGGGGCGAAGGCGGGGCCCCGGCAGCCCCCGGTCCTGCTGCCCCGGGACGGAGATCGCGGGTTCGAGACCCGGGAAGGACCCGAGCTCGAACGGGGGTCCAAGACCGGGCGGGTACCGGGGACATCCCGCATGGCACCGAGCGCTGATGGCACCGCAGCCGCCCCCGGAGCCACCTGGGGGCACAGGGTACACAGCCGAGACCACCCGCAGCTCATGACACAAGTGCCACCTTGGGGACACCCCCGGAGCCCCCCCCCCGGCCCTGGTGCCCCTTGAGATGCCAACCCTGCTGTAGGACAGGCACTGAAACACGGACAGACCCCGAGGCTGCAGAGAAATACGTTTACATGAACTACAAGGGGATAAAGTGGGGGGAAAGGGGGATTTGTGAACAAAAATAATCACAGTTTCACTTCGCTTCTTACTAGAAAGAGCAGCTGAGAAAGGGGGGCACAGCCCAGGGTGGAGGGGCATGGTCTGGGCAGAACTGCCCCTTCAGGGAGGGGGTTTGGGTGCCCAGGGCAGCCAGGGAGGGGGGTGGTCCTGGCTGTCTGACACCCTGAGCCCCCATCCCATCCCATCCCATCTCAGGAGGGTCCCCTGAACCCCCACCCTACCCCAGGAGGGCATCAGCAAGTTCCTCAGGGCAATCCAAGCTGCCCCACAGTGTGGCAGAGGGAGCCCTGCAGTGCCCCCCAGCCCGTTCCCTGCCAGGCTCTGGGTCACTCAAGTGGCTCTGCCACCCTCAGAAAAGAAGCCCCAAGGGCAAGGAGTGCTGAAGTGCCATCCCCTGAGCCCAGGGGCACCAGGCCACCTGCCTGGGGAGGAGAAAGCAAAAATCCCCTGGTCCCCACCCCAGGCTGAGCCCACCAGTGCAGCAACTCCCCCCTCAACCCCCCCGGCCTCACACTGAGGGGCTGAGGGTCCCCAGTGTCATTTGGGGTTTTTTTTTAGTGGGTTGAGGCTCCCTGATGTAGTTTGGGCATTGTTTTTAGGGGCTGAGGTTCCCCAATGTGTTTCTGGGTGGTTTTTAGGGGCTGAGGCTCTCTGGTGTCATTTGGGAGGTTTTTTGGGGGCTGAGGTTCCTTCATGTAGTTTGGGGTGGGGGGGTGGTTTTTAGGGGCTGAGGCTCCTTGATGTAGTTTGGGGGTGTTTTTTAGGGGCTGAGGTTCCCCAATGTCTTTCGGGGTGTTTTTAGAGGCTGAAGCTCCCCCTCTGTCTTTTGGGGTGTTCTTAGGACTTGTTGAAGGCTGCCAGGACAGCCCAGATCATCTCCATGCCCTTGGCTTTGGCTGCTTCCACCTCAGGGTCCATGTCCAGCAGGTCCTTGGTCCTGTTCATGGCCAGGTCATACTTGTCATCAGCCAGGCTGGTGAAAACGTTCTCCAGCACGTCCGAGGAGTGGGCCAGGACCAGCAGGGCCAGAGTCCTGCGCTCCATGCGCTGGGGGTCCTTCACCCACCGCTCCAGGACACTCTCCTGGAGCCTCCTCACCAGGCGCTGCTTCTCCGTGGCGTTGCTGACAGGGTGGGTGGTCATGTCGAAGAGGAGGAAGTTCTGCTTCTCCGTGGTCAGGATTCCCTTCTCCACCAGCGCCTTGGCCACGCGCTCGCGCACATTGCGCAGCTGGTACTGCAGCTTGAAGGGGTTCCAGGTCTCTCCTGAGGGCACAGGGGGGTCCTGCTCAACACCAGGGCAGGCACTTTGCCTCCCTGTGTGTCTCCCAGGGTGTCTCCAGCCCAGTTCCACCTCTCACACCAGTCACAGAATCAGTGAGGTTGGAAAAGACCTCTGAGATCATCAAGTCCAACCTTTGACCCAACACCACCTTGTCTACCAGCCCAGGACACTCAGTGCCACATCCATCTGTCCTTAAACACCTCCAGGGGTGGTGATTCCAACACCTCCCTGGGCAGAACATTCCAATGCCCAATCACCCTTTCTGTGAAGAACTTCTTCCTGATGTCCAACCTAAACCTCCCCTGGTGCAGCTCCATTCTGTGCCCTCTTGTCCTGTTGCTGGTTGTCTGGAGCAGAGCCCAAACCCCACCTGGGTACACCCTCCTGTCAGGGAGTTGTAGAGAGTGAGAAGGTCCTTCCTGAGCCTCCTCCTCTCCAGGCTGAGCTCCCTCAGCTGCTCCTCACAGGATTTGTGCTCCAGACCCTTCTCCAGCCTTACTGGACATGCTCCAGCCCCTCAACATCCTTCCCAAACTGAGGGGCCCAGCACTGGGCACAGGACTCCAGGTGTGGCCTCCCCAGTGCCCAGTCCAGGGGCAGAATCACAGCCCTGGTCCTGCTGGCCGTGCTATTCCTGCTCCAGGCCAGGATGCCAGTGGATGATGCCAAGAAGGCCCCCTGGGCACACCTGGCTCATGTTCAGCTGCTGCCACAGCACACCCAGGTCCCTTTCTCTCCCACCACTCTGTCCCCAGCCTGTGGTGCTGCAGGGGGTTGTTGTGGCCAAAGTGCAGGGCCCAGCAAGCCCAGGGGGCCCAGCCCAGGGCAGACCCCTTTGCAAAGCCTCTCCCACTCCTGGGCCACCCCAGACTTGGTGAGGCCTCAGCACAAACAATTCCACAACACCCACCCAGAAAACTCTTCTCTGCCCACCCTGTTGTGCTGTCACTGCTCTGCCCATGCCCAGTGACCCAGGGGAGGCAGAGGGGACAGGGAGGGAGCTGGGACAGGGAGGGAGCTGGGACAGGGAGGGAGCTGGGACAGGGGCGTTTCCTTCTGGCCCTACCAGTGAGCAGCTCAATCCAGGTCTGAACTGTCTCTGCAGGCTCCGTGGCCTTGATGTGCCTCAGAGTCTCATCCAGCAACACGTCCCCAGTTGGTGCATCCGACTTCAAGAGCACCTGGAAGGACAAAGGCAGGACACAACTGTGGGATGATGGACAGGGTTAAACCCAGAGGGGATCCAGAATTCCAGGGTAAAAAGCAGCTGCAGATCCCTGGATGGACTGAGGTCCACACACTCCTGATCTGCTCAGAGGAACAGATGGGAGTGTGGAATGAAGTGGAGACTCCATGGCCTCCTCCATTCCAATCCCAGCAAAACAGGAGGCACATTGTGGTCCTGAGGCCTGCAAGGGGGAATCCAGATGTTCTACTGCTGAGCAGATTTTAGGAGGAAAGAACAGGATGAGACAGATAAAGAGGAGAAAAAATAAGGAAGAGAGTAAGAATGATGGCATAAGCCTTGTTTGCTTGGGGAGTTGTGCTAAAATCTTCACTAACAGAATGAAAGTCTTCCATAGTCATAGTCAAACCTGGTCTCAAATCACAGTTTTTATATCATGACACATATAATGCTGTCCAGTCCTGATCCCACCCCATTCCCAGTCCCCTCAGGAGTCTTTAGGGGATAGAGAACAGGAGAAAACCTTCATCTGAGAGGCAATTATAAAGTAAGACCTGGAAGCTGTAAACCAGCGTGGATTCTTGGACAAGATGACTCTGACAGCCACTCAGCAGGCTGGGCTGGGGTGGGAACCCCCCAAACCCTGCCAGGTTTCCCCCCAGGTCCCCTGGGGGCCTCACCTTCCTCTCCAGCAGCCTCTTCCTCCTCAGGGCAAGCGGCTCGAGGCGGATGCGGCCGCGCAGGAACAGCTCGATGAGGATCCCCCCGCGCAGCCCCGAGGAGATGCAGTCATTCCAGAAGGAGGTGTAGCCCTGGGAGGGACAGCAGGGATGGAAAAGGGAAGAGAATGGCCCATTCCCACTCCCCCTGTGCACAGGACGGGCCTGGCATCAGAGCTGGCACCAGGAAGGAGCGCCCAGGGAAGGAGGGAGGGAGGTCTCTGTTCCCTGAGGTTTTACAACATTCAGCGGCTGCTTTGCAAGGGCTGCCCCTGGTTTGGAGCAAAGGCACAGCCCAGGTGGCCTCTCCCTCCCTTTCTCCCACTTGTCCTTTATCTCCTGGTTAGAACAAAGCCCAATTGTTTCAGCCAAAGCACTGACAGGGAAGGGAGCAGCAGTTCCCTGGAATTCAGGGCAAGCTGGGAACAGCCAGGGCTCAGGGATGGGCAGGGCTGGCATTTGAGGGGAGGCCAAGGGAAGGGGGATCCCAGTGGGATGCAAAGTCACACCAGGGGGACACCAACACACCCAAAAATGTCACAGCCTGGTGGGAACTCCCTTTTTGCTGCTGTTTCTCTGGCTGGAGAGGAGGGAAGAGAGAAAGGGCAGGTCTAAAAGCAGGAAAACATGCTGGGAACACACAGGGAAGGGTTTCCAGCCCAGATGGGTGAAGTCACATCCCCAGTGGGTCTGTTTGTCCAGGGCATCTGGACACTGGGCTTGCACAGCCCTGAGAACCATAAAAGAAATTCAAAGCTTTATTTGCTTTCTTCACTTCCTTGTGAGGGAAGACAAAGCAACCTTTCATCCCATCCCTGCCCTCCTGGTTTCCGTTCCTGGGCTTTGCACGCTCCTTTAGAAACAAGTTCTCCAGGAAAGGGTGTCAGGATGACCTGAAGTCTCAATTCACTGCCCTGCAGGGCCTGTTAACTCTAGAAAATGTTCAAGGCTCTGAAATCAAACCAGCTGGAAACTTCTGTGTCACTTCCAGCTCCTGGAATCAGATTGGTTCCCAAAGCCAGGCTGGTGTCCAGCCAGGTTCTCCCACATGGACTTTAAATAATGAAATTACTCTGGGAGCTCATTGAATTTGGCAAAAAGGGTCTTGGGTTTTTTTCCCCAGTCATCAAACCATGAGAGAAGAACCTGAGCTGTGAAAACCCAGTGCCTGGGGAGCCCAGCTCAGGGCCAGGCTGTGCTGCCTCTGCTCCTGAGGTGGAGGAATGTGGAAGGACAGGATGGAGACAAAACAAAAAAAAAGTGACAAGGTTTTTTTCCCCTATCTATTGTGCTCTCCCAACTTCCTGGTGGCTGAAGGGCCATTCCCAGGATACACCAACCAAGCCAAGAACACCAAACACAGCCCAGGAAGAAAGCAGAGCAGGCACCACACTCCCAGGCTGCTCTCAAATATTTGCTCCAGGACTATTTGCATCATGATTTGATTTACAGCCCTGCTCTCCTGCTGCTTCCTACTTGGCTCTGCAGGTCCCAGATCTTACCTGGCATTGTCAAACAGGACTGTCACAGCCTCTGTCCCTCTCACAACCCACAGCTCCCCCCAGGCTGGATCTGCTGGGCCCCACCAGGTCCCTGTGACAGCTCAGACCAGCCCAAGAGAGGCTGGGCCAGATGGAAAAGGAAGTTCAGGCACCTCAGAGGGGCTTAATTCCCACCTAGAGAAGCCCAGGAGGCCCATCCACCACAGCTCTGACAACCACAGCTCCTCAGGGTGGGCATCATAGAATCATGGAAAAGACCTACAAGATGACCAAGTCCAGTCTGGAGCAGGGAAACCTGAGCTGAGGGCTCTGCTCTGCCATTCCTGCCCAAAGCAGCACCTTGGGCACCTGATTGGCTTCTTCTGCTCAATTCTGTCAGAAGAGCAGCATCAGATGGAATCATGGAATGGTTTGGGTTGGGGGGGACCTTAAAGCTCATCAAGACCACGGGCAGGGACATCTCCCACCAGCCCAGGTTGCTCCAGGCCCCATCTAACCTGGCCTTGGACACTTCCAGGGCTAGGGCATGGCTGGAATAACCTGTGGCAGGGCTGCCCACCCTCAGTGCCAAGGATTGCCCCAGAGTGATGCAGGAGTGATGCAGACAAGGCCCAGAGGCAGAGCAGGAGGGACCAGGAGCTCCTCCCTGCCAGGGTTCCTTCAAGGCAGAGCTGACCAACGAGTTCCATGTGGGACCAGGATCCTCTTCCAAAGGGAAGAACCCACCACCAACAACCAGCTCTGCTGCCCAGGGAAGCCACTGACCAGCACTTGGGGGCCAGGAGAGCCCAGTACAGACATTCCCACCCACCCCAGGGCTGCACATCCCCATTCCCATCCTGGGACTCACCACAGACGTGGCTTGTGCCCCCTCACCATCACTGGCTCCAGGCTCAGCTGCACCTCCTGCCTCTGCTCCCCTCAAAACCTACCTCTGACCCTTCCCACACTAATTTTTAACAAAGCAGAGAGTGCTCAGAGAGGTTCAGCTCGTGGGTTTGGCCAGGAAGGTGCACTCAGGCTTGGGAAGAGGATATTTACCCTCNCACAGCTCTGACAACCACAGCTCCTCAGGGTGGGCATCATAGAATCATGGAAAAGACCTACAAGATGACCAAGTCCAGTCTGGAGCAGGGAAACCTGAGCTGAGGGCTCTGCTCTGCCATTCCTGCCCAAAGCAGCACCTTGGGCACCTGATTGGCTTCTTCTGCTCAATTCTGTCAGAAGAGCAGCATCAGATGGAATCATGGAATGGTTTGGGTTGGGGGGGACCTTAAAGCTCATCAAGACCACGGGCAGGGACATCTCCCACCAGCCCAGGTTGCTCCAGGCCCCATCTAACCTGGCCTTGGACACTTCCAGGGCTAGGGCATGGCTGGAATAACCTGTGGCAGGGCTGCCCACCCTCAGTGCCAAGGATTGCCCCAGAGTGATGCAGGAGTGATGCAGACAAGGCCCAGAGGCAGAGCAGGAGGGACCAGGAGCTCCTCCCTGCCAGGGTTCCTTCAAGGCAGAGCTGACCAACGAGTTCCATGTGGGACCAGGATCCTCTTCCAAAGGGAAGAACCCACCACCAACAACCAGCTCTGCTGCCCAGGGAAGCCACTGACCAGCACTTGGGGGCCAGGAGAGCCCAGTACAGACATTCCCACCCACCCCAGGGCTGCACATCCCCATTCCCATCCTGGGACTCACCACAGACGTGGCTTGTGCCCCCTCACCATCACTGGCTCCAGGCTCAGCTGCACCTCCTGCCTCTGCTCCCCTCAAAACCTACCTCTGACCCTTCCCACACTAATTTTTAACAAAGCAGAGAGTGCTCAGAGAGGTTCAGCTCGTGGGTTTGGCCAGGAAGGTGCACTCAGGCTTGGGAAGAGGATATTTACCCTCTGACACACAAGGTGAGGCTCCTTTTACCCACGTCCTTGACCCGGGCAAAGAACAAACCCGTCTCTGCTCACACCCTGAGGCTCCTCTCACCTTTGTTTCTCCCCTTCCCTGTGGCAGAGCTGGTGGGACAACAGTGCCCTGCAATGTCCCCAGCTCAGTGGGAGCTCAGACAAAGGTGGTTTGTGCCAAGCAAAGCAAAGCAGAGATGGTTTAGATTGGATGTTAGGAGGGAATCCTTCCCTGTGACACATCCAGAGCCATGACCTGCTCCCTGCCCAGATGTGCTGGGCCTGCAGAACAGCTGGGGAATGTTTACTGGCAGAACTGACCAACTGAAGGAGGGCTGGGATGTGCCCCTGCTGGGATGTGCTCCTGTTGGGATGTGCCCCTGCTGAGACGTGCTCCTCCTGTGACAGCTCCACGAGGAGCTGTGTCCATCAGGAACTGGAGTGCAGGACAAGGAGCCACAGGTTCAAATTGAAAGATGGGAAATTCAGGTCCCATATATGGGAGAAATCCTTCCCTGTGAGGGTGGCCAGGCCCTGACACAGGTGCCCAGAGGAGCTGTGGCTGCCCCATCCCTCGAAGTGTCCAAGGCCAGGTTGGACAAGGCTTGGAGCAACCTGGAAGGTGTCCCTGGTGGAACAAGATGGGCTTTAAGGTCCCTTCCAACCCAAACCCATGATTCTATTATCCTACAATTCCACGATTCTAAGCAGGGTGGCTTTGCTGGAGAGGATTGAGAAGAACTCATCCCACCCCTCCTGCCCAGGCCCACCCCAGCAGGCCCCACCTCACCTCCTTGTCCTTCAGCCCCAGGAGCAGCACCTCCTCCATAAGGGTGAGCCTGATGTCCTTGGAGTCATCAGGGTTGTCCTCACCGGGCTCTCTGTCCACAGCCCCATCCTCCTCCTCGTCCTGCCTCTTGTCTGAGCCCCTGCCCGTGTCCCCCCGGCGGCCACGGTGGGTGAGGGNATTGTCAAACAGGACTGTCACAGCCTCTGTCCCTCTCACAACCCACAGCTCCCCCCAGGCTGGATCTGCTGGGCCCCACCAGGTCCCTGTGACAGCTCAGACCAGCCCAAGAGAGGCTGGGCCAGATGGAAAAGGAAGTTCAGGCACCTCAGAGGGGCTTAATTCCCACCTAGAGAAGCCCAGGAGGCCCATCCACCACAGCTCTGACAACCACAGCTCCTCAGGGTGGGCATCATAGAATCATGGAAAAGACCTACAAGATGACCAAGTCCAGTCTGGAGCAGGGAAACCTGAGCTGAGGGCTCTGCTCTGCCATTCCTGCCCAAAGCAGCACCTTGGGCACCTGATTGGCTTCTTCTGCTCAATTCTGTCAGAAGAGCAGCATCAGATGGAATCATGGAATGGTTTGGGTTGGGGGGGACCTTAAAGCTCATCAAGACCACGGGCAGGGACATCTCCCACCAGCCCAGGTTGCTCCAGGCCCCATCTAACCTGGCCTTGGACACTTCCAGGGCTAGGGCATGGCTGGAATAACCTGTGGCAGGGCTGCCCACCCTCAGTGCCAAGGATTGCCCCAGAGTGATGCAGGAGTGATGCAGACAAGGCCCAGAGGCAGAGCAGGAGGGACCAGGAGCTCCTCCCTGCCAGGGTTCCTTCAAGGCAGAGCTGACCAACGAGTTCCATGTGGGACCAGGATCCTCTTCCAAAGGGAAGAACCCACCACCAACAACCAGCTCTGCTGCCCAGGGAAGCCACTGACCAGCACTTGGGGGCCAGGAGAGCCCAGTACAGACATTCCCACCCACCCCAGGGCTGCACATCCCCATTCCCATCCTGGGACTCACCACAGACGTGGCTTGTGCCCCCTCACCATCACTGGCTCCAGGCTCAGCTGCACCTCCTGCCTCTGCTCCCCTCAAAACCTACCTCTGACCCTTCCCACACTAATTTTTAACAAAGCAGAGAGTGCTCAGAGAGGTTCAGCTCGTGGGTTTGGCCAGGAAGGTGCACTCAGGCTTGGGAAGAGGATATTTACCCTCTGACACACAAGGTGAGGCTCCTTTTACCCACGTCCTTGACCCTGGCAAAGAACAAACCCGTCTCTGCTCACACCCTGAGGCTCCTCTCACCTTTGTTTCTCCCCTTCCCTGTGGCAGAGCTGGTGGGACAACAGTGCCCTGCAATGTCCCCAGCTCAGTGGGAGCTCAGACAAAGGTGGTTTGTGCCAAGCAAAGCAAAGCAGAGATGGTTTAGATTGGATGTTAGGAGGGAATCCTTCCCTGTGACACATCCAGAGCCATGACCTGCTCCCTGCCCAGATGTGCTGGGCCTGCAGAACAGCTGGGGAATGTTTACTGGCAGAACTGACCAACTGAAGGAGGGCTGGGATGTGCCCCTGCTGGGATGTGCTCCTGTTGGGATGTGCCCCTGCTGAGACGTGCTACTCCTGTCACAGCTCCACGAGGAGCTGTGTCCATCAGGAACTGGAGTGCAGGACAAGGAGCCACAGGTTCAAATTGAAAGATGGGAAATTCAGGTCCCATATATGGGAGAAATCCTTCCCTGTGAGGGTGGCCAGGCCCTGACACAGGTGCCCAGAGGAGCTGTGGCTGCCCCATCCCTCGAAGTGTCCAAGGCCAGGTTGGACAAGGCTTGGAGCAACCTGGAAGGTGTCCCTGGTGGAACAAGATGGGCTTTAAGGTCCCTTCCAACCCAAACCCATGATTCTATTATCCTACAATTCCACGATTCTAAGCAGGGTGGCTTTGCTGGAGAGGATTGAGAAGAACTCATCCCACCCCTCCTGCCCAGGCCCACCCCAGCAGGCCCCACCTCACCTCCTTGTCCTTCAGCCCCAGGAGCAGCACCTCCTCCATGAGGGTGAGCCTGATGTCCTTGGAGTCATCAGGGTTGTCCTCACCGGGCTCTCTGTCCACAGCCCCATCCTCCTCCTCGTCCTGCCTCTTGTCTGAGCCCCTGCCCGTGTCCCCCCGGCGGCCACGGTGGGTGAGGGTCGTCATGTCCTGCTCCTGCTGCCCACAGGGGGCACACCTGCTCTGGACACCCCCAAATCCACACCCCAAACTCAGACTCCAAGCCAAGACCCCAAGCCCAGACTTCAAGCCCAGTCCCCAACCCCAGACCCTAAACGTCAAATCCAGACCCTGATTCCAAATCCAGACTCCAGATCCCAACCCCAGACCCGAGGGGAGCACAGCCCAGGACGAGGGACACTGGCACCTTCCACCCAGGGATTCCCAGGTCCTCCTTCCCAGCAGGGGCTGACAAGACGGGGGTGCTGGAGGGGACCAGCCCGGGGACTGGACGGGCCCCCCACTCCCTACAGAGGCGGGCCCTGCCCCGGGCAGGACGGGGGGCACCGGCGGCGGCCCGAGGGCTCCATCCCGGCTTCCTACCACCCCTCCCGGTTCCTGCTCTTCCCCCGGCCCAGCCAAGCTCTAGCCCCGTTATGGAGCTGCGCGTTCACCTCCGCACCCCCCAGGCCGCCCCCGCGGGGTCCGGGGCTGACAAACCCCCCCGTTCCCTCGCCCCGGCCCGNCGCGTCCCATGCGTGTCCCGTCCGTGTCCCATCCGTGCTACATCCCTGTTCCATCTCTGTCCCGTGTGCGGTCCCGTCCCATCCGTGTCCCATCCCTGTCACATCTGTGCCCCATGCCTGTGCCATCCCTGCCCGTCCCGTCCCGTTCCTGCTCCAGTCCCGGGTCCCGTGCCGTTCCTGGGTCCCGTCCTGTGTCCTGTTCTGTCCGATCCTGTCCCGTCCCTCTCCAGTCCCGTCCCGTGTCCCATCCCATCCCACCCCACCCCATCCCTCTCGGCGCTAACGGCACCCGCAGCCAACGGTGAGCGCTGTTTAATAGCGGAACCATAAACAGACATTCCTAATTTAAAACTCCAAACGTACAAGAAACCTCCAGCTGTGCCTGCCTGCACAGCAGGGGAAAGGCTTCCCTCCACTCCCTGCCTTTCCCTCCCGGCACCCGGGAATCCACAAGGGGTTGTTGGGAAGGGAATTGGCACCGTGTCCAACCTCTGCCATGAACCCTTCAGGTACATCCACGTTTTGCCAACACTCACATACAGGAACAGCCGCTGCCACAGCACTTTGGAATTGCACATGGATACATGGCAGCAGAAATCCCTGTGTTCTGGAATGTGGAGGTAAAGGCAGCAGAAATCCCTGTGTTCTGGCATGGAATCTGGAGTGATAGGCAGGGAGAATGCTGTTTTTTCACCTGAGTGTGGTGCCTGCAGTCTGGAAGAGACACAAAGCATCAAACCAACTCATCAAACTCAACTGTCCTGGCCGGAAAAGCAAACATTGTAACCTGAACACTGTAACACACTGGAACAGACAGAAAAGTTCTGGGAATCACCCCCCAGACTAGGCAGGTTTTGTGGCAGGATAAGTTCCTCAGCTTGGAACCACAATCCAAAGGCACTGGTGGCACCTTGTGCTGGGGAATGAGCTTTACTCTGTCACCATCAGGACCTGGACATGCCTTGAGATGGAGTCAACCCTCACATCCCCTGACCAAGGTTTTCTGTACAAAATGAGCCCTGAATTCTTCAGCTGAGCTTCCTGACATTTTCTTCCCTTAAAACACACTCCCCTGAGAACTGCTTAGGGAGCAGAACAGATCCCTGACAACCAACAGACACATGGAACAACCAAGTGGAGGTGGTGTGGAGGAGAACTCTGGCCAGCTGGGAGGGTGGCAGCTAAAACAGCTCCTTGGGCTCGCTGAGCTTCCTTCTCTTGGGCAGCATGTCCTGGCTGGAGGAGAGCTCAGCCTGGTGAACCTGCCAAGGGAAAACCAAGTGGGAATTACAGGGCTCTGTGGTATTGGGACAGGGCACAGGCCACCCCTGACCTGGGCCCTGCCCAGATGTGCTGGGCCTGCAGGAACAGCTGGGTAATGTTTTCTGGCAGGATTGATCGATTGAAGGAGGGCTTGAAAGTGTTCCTGCTGGGATGTGTGTTCCTCCTGGGATGTGTGTTCCTGCTGGGATGTGTGTTCCTCCTGGGATGTGTTCCTGCTGTCACAGCTCCACCAAAAGGAGCTGTGCTCACCAGGAACTCCAGTGATAGGACAAAGGGGAGTGGGTTCAGATTGACGGAGGGGAAATTTTGGTCAGATATTAGGGACGAAATCCTTCCCTAGGAGGATGGGCAGGCCCTGGCACGGGTTGCCCAGAGAAGCTGTGGCTGCCCCATCCCTGGAAGTGTCCAAGGACAGGTTGGAGTGGTCTTGGAACAACCTGGGCTGTTGGAACACACTCCCATCATCAGTGGACTAAACCAGCAGGGAATTTGGTTCAATGCATTCCCAAGAGGATATAAACCAAAACTAATCCATCTGCCTCAACCTTTATTACCTGCATCGACTTTGGAACAGAATTCTTTCTGACACTCAGAATCCAAATGTGTTGAACTTAATGGGAATTCAGGGTTCAAGCTCACAGTTTTATTCACTGTTTGGAACAGAAAAAGGCTTAAAGAACAGAAGTAGAAAGAAGTAAAGAAAAAGCGGTACTAACAAGGCAGCTTTGAAATATCTTTCCACTCCTTGTCCTGCTCTCTGACACGACCAGTTCCGAGGTTTTACGAGCCAACTGATCCACCTGAAATCAGAAAACAGACGTTGCCTTGTGAGTGCAGCAGCAAAGACACATCAGAGAGCACAGCAGGGCCCAGTGCTGGGGCACTCACTGCTCTCTGCAATGCCTGAGCCAACACTGAAATCCACGAGTATTGAAGTTATTACAACTCATGGAAGTCAACAGCATTCAGAGCTGGGTGTGCTGAAGGGCCCTGGCAGAGTGAGGCATTTGTTGGTTTGAAACAGTAAATCACTCATACACACTTCCCTACAGCCATTCTGCTTTAAGAAATCTTAAGGACCTGTGAGAAGCACGTTTAAATGCCACCATTTTCTACATGCAGGGAATAGAACCTGAGTTATAAAGTTGAATTTTAAGTTTTAATCGACTTTTAAACAAGCTGTGGTCTGTCAGAACC
Source organism: Sakesphorus luctuosus (assembly GCA_013396695.1). NCBI lineage: Eukaryota > Metazoa > Chordata > Aves > Passeriformes > Thamnophilidae > Sakesphorus > Sakesphorus luctuosus. The sequence goes on from VWZD01001166.1 coordinate 13,005, forward strand.
AGCAGTGAAGTTTCTATCAGGGAGAGTGTTTAGTCAGGGCAGTTTATTAACATGGGATTTGCATTCCCCTTTTCTCTTAATAACAGTCACAGCATCTGTTCGGTTGGAGAACTGAGTTACAGAGGAACAGCCTCTTGTTAGTGCTTTAAAATGTTTTTGTAAAACACTAGGAAGTGAATGTAAAGGAATTTTGTTGCTGAAAACAGTGACTGTGGTAGGTAAGGCTTTAGCAGATTACCCACTAATCACTGAAAGGAGGAAAGAAGCTTCTCAAAAGCTCTGGAGAAGCTGGAGACGACTGAGCAGAGTTTTCATACCTGAGGATTAGAAACATTGGGAGTCTGGATCCCTCCAGCTCCCTCTTCACAAGCAGAGTTTGCTTCTAAAAGAAAGAAAGCGGTGTAGAGTTAAATAAAGCTGTTACCAACAGCCATTAAGTGCTAAGGACACACCAGCTCTGCCCCAGGGAACACTCTGGAAATGCCAGGAACAGGCACTTCCAAAGGGCTCCAGTTCTCTGTGTCCAGCACGTCCTGAATTGCACCAAGCATTAAACTTATCCCCTAACTCAGCCATTCCCTAGCCCAACCTCCAGCCACAGGCTCCAAAGAGATGCTCATGTCAGGATCTCTGGAAGGATGGGATTGATCCCTTCACACACTAAAGGCTCCTTTGCAGTGGGATTTGACTCCAAGTGTGGAGCCTCAGGAGCCTGTTTTGTGCTGTAGGATGGAGAAAAGGCCCCACTGGGCCACTCTGGCCCAGCTCCTGCCCCTTTTGAGCCCACCCAGCCCTCGTGTTGGTGCCCCAGCCACACACAGTTCCAGCTGCACAGCCCTGGCACTGCCACAGCTGCAGGAACAGGCCCTGAAGGAGGAACACTCAGTTCCGGACATTTTTGTTGCTGTTTCTAATTCCTGCTGCTTTTTTTCCCTGGGATACAGATAAAAGCATGGAATGGTTAAGGATGAGTGTGCATCAGCTGTGGAAACAACAGAAGAATTTCAGGGTTTCCCTCTCTCACAGTTCCTGCAAATTAAACATTGACCAACTCCCTAAGATAAGCAATTTGCTGGATTTTTGCAAGGTTTGGGAACTTTTATGACTTTTTAAAAAGCTTCAGATTCAGCTTATTGTGGTTATTGCAGTTCTGCAGCCTAATAGCACAGTCAAGATAAAAACGCTGACCTAGATGTGCCTTTTCCTACCCATTTCCATGATTATTTGTGGACAGCATGGGAATGGGAGCTGGTTTGGCAAAGCTGCACATGTCACTTCTCAAAGAAACCCAACCCCAGCATTTGAAATGCTCTCTCTGCAAATGGGTTTCAGGATTGTCTGGAGGTTTCTGTGCAGTCTCTCCAAGAGGAGCAGATCAACAAGCAGAAATTCCATCTTCAGTTTGTTTGGCAGCAAAGTCCAACCTTCAGGCCCCTGGGCTAAACTGGGAAATCTGAACACAAATCATCTGCTTTTCCTCCTGGTTTCTCTAAAATCTTAAAAGGAAGTTCCTGAGATCCCTGAGGACGATTTGCTGTCCCATGTTTTGAGTTGGAGGCAGTCTGGGTCCACATCTTGTGCTCTGATTTAGGAAAGACAACTCAGAGACTTGGAAAATACACAGCAGTGTTACCTCGAGCTTCAGAAACATCCTCACGATTCTCCTCCTCCACTTTGCTGTTCAAGGCAGGATCTTCCTGGATTAAGAAACAGGAAGGAAGGTTTCTATTCAGATGCTCAAGGCCAGACCTATTGATGGATTTTGGTGGAACAAACTGTACTGAAATGGCTGGTTCTGACCCAGGATGCAGAGGTTTCACCTGTCCCCATGGCATGAGCAGCCCCTCTGCTGCTCCCTGTGCTGAGCCACTGGTTCAGCACTGCTTGAGCAGTGACAGGCTGCAAACTGGAGCAGGAAAATTAAGGCAAAAATGGTCTAAAGACATATCGTCCTGCTTAAACATACCTGGAAACAGAGGGGGGTTATTAATACTGTGAATGCAGTGAAACTATAATGATACATCACAAACGAATCTGAACAGGCTTCACAAAACAAAATCTGTGCTCTTACATTCATGCCCTGGCTCTCTTCTTCTGGATCATCCATGCCCACCTGCAGAGGCCCCCCAGTCTTTCCCTGCTTCAGGATGTTTTTATCCACGTTTTCCATGCGGTGTTTCTCGGTTGTGATTTTGAGTTTCAGCATGTGAAAGGGCGTGGGCACCTCCCCCACGTTCAGGTACATCGGCTCCTCGTTAAACATCAGCCCCTCGTACTCGGCCTCCTTGAACCCTGGGGGTTGGTAGTCAGGGGGTGTGACTGCAGAGAGGGATTCAGGAAACGTGTTAGAATGAAACACATCTTGTGTTTAAAGATAATTTAAAAATAATTGTAAGACTCTTTTGCCCTTTAGATACACCGAGTTACTGCAACAAGCTGTGCGTGGGGAGGGGAATAATCAGTATTCATCCTACAGTAAATGAAGTTCTTTTCTCTTTACACAACAGGCAACACCCAGTTCAAGCCATTTGGAACAGGTTGTGGATAAAACAGAAGCTCTGATTTGTCATTATAAGGAAATAACACACTCTGGACGCAGAGCCAGACATTTGGACAGTCACCAAGCTAGAATCAGGCTGGCAAATTCTGTTATAGCCTAACGCACTCTGAGAAACCCCCAGGTGTTTTTAAAACACACCAAAATCCCAAGCGAAGGTAGTGCCAGGATTGTGTTCCTGCAGCAAGACCAAATCCCTTCTCCTTGGAGCTCAGAAAGTGTCGTGACGAAAAGCCAGAGGCGAAATAACACCATAGAACCAGTCCCAGCAACCACCAAGATGACACAGTGAAACGTTTCTCAGGATTGTTTTGCAGTGTCTGGGCAGAGCTGGTGGATGAAGGGAAGGGGGAGAGGCACCTTCATCATAGTACAGGAGTTTCATGGTCAGGCAGACGTCGTTGGGCAGCGGGCTCAGGGTCTGCATCAGCACGAAGATCTTGCGGATGAGGAGGACACTGGCCCTCTTGGTGTCTGCACAGCTGATGGGGGAGTCTGACCCGTCCTTGCTGCAAACACACCAGTCACAGTTTGGGGGGGGGTTAATACAGATAAGCTGTTTCTGGCATTAAGAGACATGACTGTTTTACAGCTGAGCATCACAGTTATTGCCTGAGGTCTGAGGTACAAGCACTGCAGGTCCCAACCCTGCCCAAGTGACCTGTATGTTCTCTGCCCCTTGGAAAATCAAATCCTGGGAGGGGGTGGGATCAGCACCTGGGGCCAGTTGCTGTGTTCTACCTCACACAAAGCTTAAATGCCCAGAGTGAAAGAAGGAGGTACTTGTGAAAGCCCCAGCTCTGCAAAGTTTATCTACTTGCTTTAAATTTACCCACTTTCCCTAAATAAAGTAACACTATTGACTTGGACACAAACTTTGGCTGATAAAGAAACTCTGTGCCCAAGTAACTCTTGGCATCCAGCTCCAACTTTCCCACCAGCAGCTGACCCAAATCCCACCTGAGTGCCAAAAACACTCTCCCTCTGTTCCCTGCTCCTCAAAGGGAGGCACCTGAGGACCAGCACAGGGCAGGCACTGGGAATTATTTCCTTGGGTGTCCCTTTCTTCTGGAAACACTCCCTGAACTGCAGTGGCTTCAAACCTCTCACCCCTCCACAGCTGGTTCTTTCCTGCCACACTCAGGGGGCAGAGAAGCTGCTTCACATCTATTTTCAAATTAATCTGGCATGGATTTATGCTGTTCCACTCTAAGGCAACCTGGCCAAGAGTCACAACCCCTTCCACCAGTGCTTGTTACAACCCCTTTCACAGGTGAGTAACCAAACCCAGCCCAGGGGACCCAGGTCTACAGCACTTAAATTTAAAAAGCATTCCATGCAGGAGGGAAGCTGGGAGGAGTTTGTTAGGGATGAACTCACTGCATTTCAACTAGAGAATCCCCATGGCTGGGGATACCCAGTGTGGGGATATTGATCTTGACTGTGCCAGGCTTTGCTTTGCTCAGTGCAGCTCACATTTCCATTGTGTTTTCCATGTATTTTCTATCATTTCTGCTAAATGAGAAATTTCATGTAACATTCAGGATCTTCAGGTAAGTAAATCTGGTATAAAGTTCCACTCTGGAATATCCAGGATGTGGTCAGAGAGTACCAGACTGAACTGAGCATCATCTTTTGAGCAGACATTAAAATTCTGAGTGTAATCAGGCAAAATGACTGCCTGTATTTTAATGTCTAAGCTAGTAGAGAATGCTGAAAAAACCCCAGTCTTAAGATCCAGAATTTAAAAAGCAAAACCCAAACAGATAAAACCCAAAGTTTTTGCCATCCAGGTGTATGCAAAGGGACTGGAAAAGCCCAGAGCAAACCCACTGGGGCTGTACCTGCCGAAATCCAGGAGTGGCCCAGTGTGGGTGTACTTGAACTTGAACTGGTAACACTCTGTGACTGTCTGTAAACAAAGCCAGGGATTATTAAACTATCAACCAAGCAAACTCCTGCTCTGGCTGGTGATTTATTAACCTTTAAAGAAAAGAACTACAGCAAATAAAAGTGATGATTCTGTTCCAGGAATCGCCACAATAAAATACACTGAAATATCAGCTCAAGTTTTTAGCACAAAATATTCGGGTTTCAGTTGTCAGGAAAACATTCCAGGCACAGAACAGACAGGGTGACACCCTGTGGTGTCTGAGTTTTCCACAAACCTCCATCAATTTGTGAGGGTGAGTCAGGATGAGGCACCTTTATGGGCAATTCACTCTGCAATGACTCTCTGGGTTTCTTGCACTGGCCCTGGATGCTCCAAGGCAATTCCAACTGGATTTTCACACTGGATATTTTAACATCTCCTTCTCTAAAAAATGTGCCTGTGAATTCTCACTGCTCATACACACATTCCACTATATCCCTGCTATCATTAATCAGCCAATAAAACAATCCAGCAGATTTACCTGAGGATCCTCTGGATGGTTATAGACCTGTGTGTTTAAAGGGAAGAGGGATCAGAATAAGAACTGGTTGTCTCTCAGAGAATACACCTTAAACAAAGTGTCCTTACTTGTCAGAGATACTTACAGCCAGGACAATCTGTCTGAGCTGCCAGAAGCATAAACAGAATTAAAAAAGAACAAACATTAGATTTATTTCACAGCCCCTTTCTGCTGACCAGTTTTATCTCTGGGAACCAACACAGACAACTAAGGCTTGTTGGAGGAAAAACTTCTTCCTTCTCACTCCCCTTCTGTTCAAGAGAGGGTTCAACTGGCACAAGAAAACACCTACACAGCCTTGACTTTCAATGCTTCTGTTTACAAAGAATTTTATCCTGAAATGTCTGTGCATCCCCCACTGCAGCTGATTTAGCACAGAGCTCTAGAACACCCTGACCAGAGAGCTCTGGAACCACACAGGCAACTCATGGACCTAAATAAATGTTCCAACACAATTTAAATGAGACTGGAGGACTTACATATTTCTTCTGCAAGGCATCGTAGCATCCCAACATCCTGCAAAAATCAGATCACGTTGGCCACCTATTGCTATTTCCACTGGACTCGGATTAAAATAGCATCAAAAAATGAAATTCTTGTGTTTACTTTTATTGATTTATAGCAATAAATAACATTTATTCCATTATTCCACCTTATTAGCAGTGGTACAAGCAACCACTACCTTTGTAACACCAAATCATCCCAACCTCTTGGGAGAATAATTAAACATATAATCTGTAAGTGAGTGATTGATCAGTAAATACATATTGCAATTCTTCAAACACCTTTTAACATGTTCCCTGGTCAGTGAGCAGCTTGGCCTGGTGTCCTTTCCAAGGGGGTTGGACTGAGAGGAGCTTTAAGGCCCCTTCCAGCCCAAACTACTTTGTGATTCCACCATAACCATTTCCTTTGTGTCTGAGAACAGCCAGGAGGGGATCTGTGAGCACTGACAGGGAATCCTGTGAGCAGAAACCAACATACCATTTCACCAGCTGGGAAGAGCCAGGGCAGTTCTTGTCTTCCCTCAGGATTTTCACACAGACATCTCAAAAAAATAAAGCACATGTTTAGTTAGGACAAAATGCAACTGAAAGTGATGTTCATTCCCTCTAAAAGATATGTTCATTCCCCCTAAAAGTGGTGTTCATTCCCCCTAAAAGTGATGCTCATTTCCCCTAAAAATGATACTCATTCCCTCTAAAAGAGATGTTCATTCCCTCTAAAAGGGATGTTCATTCCCCCTAAAAGGGATGTTCATTCCCCCTAAAAGGGATGTTCATTCCCCCTAAAATTGATGTTCATTCCCTCTCAAAGTGATGTTCATTCCCCCTAAAAGGGATGTTCATTCCCTCTAAAAGTGATGTTCATTCCCTAAGAGCACGTATCAGAAAGAGACTAAAATTAACATTACTGACAGGAGTGAGCACAGTTTCAGTTGCTGAGTTTGCACCAGCACTAAAAAACTCAATTAATGCCTCAGTGAAGTTTCCATTACAGGCATTGAAATGGTTTCCACTCCTTAAAAAGACCAAGTGGCTCTAAAAACACCCAGTAACAAACAGATGTTGCAGGTTCTTAGGGGCCAGGCTGTACCATCCAGGTATCTTGTTCCATAGGCACTCTCAGGGAAGATGCCCCTCAGGTATGTGATGCAGGACACTGCCACTGCCAGCAGCCTCTTCACCAGCATCAGGGACTGCTGCTCCGTGGCTATGGTTTTAGGGAACACAATTGCACTCTGGAAAATCAAAGAAATCAGACTGTGTCAGGCCATGGTCCTGTGCAATGGCTTCATTTGGGTTTCACTGAAAAGCATTGCTTTGGTGATTTATAAAGTCAGGCACATTCCTGATACTTGTTGTTACTGTTTTTAGGACACAGCTGTTTTTTAACATGTGTATAACAACAAAGTTCAGATTATTTTTCTATTGAGTGTCTTTATTCTTACTTTAAAAGTTTGAATTAGCCTGGAATATCACAGAGCACCTGGGTGAGGTATTTGAGCCCAAATTCCCCCCTTTTTCCCGTTAAGGAAAGGCCAACAAACCATACCATGCCATTCCTTTGCTTCTGAGCTGTTGCCATTTTGCAGAGACTCTTCTGCCTGTCAGTGAAACATCAACACCTGGATTAGAAGGGCAGCAAGGGCAGTTCTGCCCTCCCCAGGGCATTCCCTGCACCTGCAAACACCTCCTGCACAACTCGGCAGCTCAAAGAACCCTCTGATTTTCAGGGAAGGGAGCAGGACAGTTTGTCTGATAATCCCCAGTATCGTATTTTTGACTTTCACAGCAGCCCAGCTCCCCCCAAAGCTGCAGGATGCAGGAATTTGAATATTTATATCTATATTTATATAAAGTAGGAACCTCCAAAGGCCATGATCTTCAGTGCTAGCCCGAAAAGCCTCCTAGGCACAGCAGGCTGAGGGGGCAGGACTGGGAGGAGGGAGCGCTGTCAGCTCAGGGAACAGCAGAGGAATAATGGGGCAAACTGAGGAGGGAGGCGAGAGGAGGGCAGGGCAGGGGCGGCAAAACTGCGGGGGAGAGGGTGGGGTGGGGGTGACGGTGATGGTGGGGAGAGGGTGATGGTGGGGAGAGCTGAGGGACAGCTGAGGGAAAGGGTGACAGGAGAGATGCTGAGGATGAGGAACTGAGGGCAGGGACTGAGGGCAGGGCTGCTGAGGAAGAGGCTGCTGAGGGCGGGCAGGGGCTGCTGAAGGCGAGGACACCCACCCCGGGCACTGCAGGGACCCCCGCCCTCACCCTCAGGCAGCACCGAGAGACCTTCCCCAGCCTCCGCCTCCTCCGGCCCCGCCGCGGCTCTGCCCGCGCTCCCCTCACGGCCCCGCGCGCTCCGGGAGGGGCGGGATCAGCCCGGGAAGAGCCGGGATCGAACCGGGATCGCCCCGGGCAGGGCAGGGATCGAACCGGGAAGTGCCATGATCCTCTGATTCCATGATTTTATGACTCCGTAATTCCATGATTTTATGATTCTGTGATTCCACGATCCTGTAATTCTATGATTTTATGATCCCACGACCCTGTAATTCCATGACTTTATGCTCCCGCGATCCCATCCTCCTGTAATTCCACGACTTTCCCCTCCCGTCCCCCGCTCACCAGGCCCTGCTCCTCCCGCCGGGCCACGCCGGAAGTGGCCGCTCTGTCTCCATGGCAACGGCCGGAAGCGGCGGGCCCGGCGGGGACGGCGCCATGTCGGCCATGTCTGCGGGTGGCGGAGCGCAGCGGGACGCGGCGGCCGCGGGCGGGTGAGCGAGGCCGAGGGGGCTCTGCAGGCCCGGGGCAACCCGCGGGGGCAGCGCCTGAGCCCCCTTCGTGTGTTTTGCAGGCGCCGCAGCAAGTGGGACCAGCCGGGCCCCGCGCCCACGTTCCTGCTGCCCGGCACGGCGCCGCTGCCCGGCCGCCCGTTCCCCGGCGGGGGCGGCGATGGCGGCGCCGCCGTGGCCGGGTCCGAGAGCTCCGCGGCGCCCTCGGGAGCGCTGGATGCGGCTGCGGCCGTGGCGGCGAAGATCAACGCGATGCTCATGGCCAAAGGGAAGCTGAAGCCGGCGCCCAGCACGGCGGACAAGGTGGGCGGGCGAGCGGGGGGCGGTGGAGTTGGGGGCAACAAAATCGGTCAGAAAAGCTTAAAAATATGTTTTCTCAGCGTGACAGAAAGCGGTGGCTCAGCTGCGAGGGCAGCCCTTGCCAGGCTTTTACCTCCAGGGAGACGGAAGAGCTTTTTTCACAGAATTGCAGAGCGTTCTGGGTTGGAAGGGACCCACAGGGAGTCCAGCCCTTGAAGTGTTTTTCCTGAGGTGTTTTCCAGGTGGCAGAACTGACGGGAAAACCGCTGTGTAAAACAGCCCCTTTAAAACGTGGAACCAAATTATTTTTGTACTTAAACAAAGTTCCCAGCTGGATGGCCGAGCCTTGAGCAGCTCCTTCAGGCTCTGCTCGGCCCTGCCCTCAGCCCTGGAGGGGCTCAGACAGTCCCTCCGTGTCCTTTCCTGCTCTAAAGCCGCTGTAACTTAAGCCCATTTCCCACTTTCAGTCTTATCTTGCTCTTCTGCACATTCTCAGCCTGTGCTAGAGGCGAGTGTCAAGTTTAACAGAATTCCAGACTGGTTTGGGTTGGGAGGGACCTCAAGGCTCATCCTGTCCATGGGCAGGGATTATCCCTTATCCCAGGTTGTTCCAAGCCCCATCCAGCCTGGCCTTGGGCAGTCACAGCTCTTGGCACCTGTGCCAGGGCCTGCCCACCCTCACAGGGAAGGGTTTTTTCCCCAATATCCCACCTAACCCTGCCCTCTGGCAGTTTCAAACCATTCCCCCCTGTCCTGGATGAAAAGTCTCTCTCCCTCCTTTTTTAAGCCCCCTTTAGGCACTGGAAGGGGCTCTCAGGTCTCTCTGGAGCTTTCCCTTCTCCAGGTGAGCCCCCCCAGCAATCCCAGCCTGGCTCCAGCCCTTGGAACATCCCCAGGGCTCCTCTGGGCCCCCTCCAGCAGCTCCACACCCCTGGGATGGCTCAGCTCCCACCCAGAGCTGTTCAAAATAGAAAGTTAACAAGACAAGTGGGTTGTCACAGTGTGTTGGGTCTCCTTTTTCACCTGCATCACTCAGTTCTGCCCTGAGTGGGTCATTTTGCCCTTGGTTTTGGTCACAGATTGGTGGGAAATGGTCACAAATTCCTTGTAATGCACAAAGTTCTTCTCTTGCACGTGTTGCTGTTGGTAGGAAATGTCCAGTGATGACATTTCCAGAGTAATTAACTCTGATGACACTTCAGATGTGGGAGGGAGTGGAAACTTCAGGGGCTGCAGGTTAATGAATGTACTATTAAAAAGAAAAAGTGGAAGAGTGGAGCAATTTACTGTCTGTGCAGAGCACTGGAGTCCTTCTATAGCTGCCTGGTGGCTTTTGTGCAAGTGTTTCATGTGATGTTTGTGAGAGTGGGTGGGTGTTATGGAAGGTTCTTTTGTTTTACAGAGTCTTGGTCTCTGTTTATAACCCCCAAAATTAATTTCAGCGTTTTTAGAAGGCTCTACTAACTCCATCCATTGAAAAAGCTCCGAGGTCTTTGTGGTAACTCCAACTCTTCCTGTGATTCTTGGCATGTAGATACACAAAAAAGTCTTAAAAACAGATGGGGGGAGTGGCCACAGTGTGGGTGAGTTCAAATCCTGAACAGAAATTATAAATTCTGTCTCTGCACAGGGAGCTGAGATAAGAAGGAGCCACAAACATGACCCGCATGTTCCATTAGTCTCAGATTTCTGTCAGAGCTGCCAGTTCAAGTGTGAGAGACCTTGGTTTGTGTTTCAGCAACTGCAGCTCAGTTCTACCTCTGTTTACAGAGCAGAAGCAGTAATTGTGATATTAAAATGTGCTGCAGATAAAGCAATGTATTGATTTGGGCTCAGAGTCGGGAAGAGGCATCTTAAAGCAGTGGGTACAAGGTGCTTTCTCCTAATTTTTCTAAAGATTTTGGATTCAATAACCAAAAAGGTGAACGAAAAGGACATTCTGAAAGGGCCAAAAGAGAAGGACATTCACCCTCAGAGCCCTGGGCTCAGTTTGTCCCTTGCCCCTCTGCTCTCTGCTTTCCAACCACTGGTATTTTCTGTTGAAGCTGCAGGCTCTGGGCAAAGGTCCAGCCACGAGTAAAAGCAAAGATGACCTTGTGGTGGCCGAGGTGGAGATCAACGACGTGCCCCTGACGTGCAGGAACCTGCTGACCAGGGGCCAGACCCAGGATGAGGTAGGAGCACCCAGGGCAGCCCTGCTGGGCTTGGTTTGTTGGGCTTGGCAGCACAGCCTGAGCTCTGAGTTTACACAACACTGGACATTTGTACCTGGAAGGTTAACCCGGCAGTCAGAGTTGACTCGTGGTGTCAAAGGAACTCGCAGTAAATGAAGTTCAGTGGTTGTTTTGTTGTGTTTTCTAAAGACACTTTGTTTAGTAGTTTATTCCATAAAAGGTTGAATGACGAGATCAGAGCCATTACCAGTCCCTTAGAGCTTCTTGTTAATGCCTTCTGGTGTGAGTTTAAACTTTGGTGGTTTGTGAGTGCTTTGGTTGTTATTGCTAAATGTGTCCCCGGGGTTTTAACTGGTTGCAGATCAGCCGCCTGAGTGGAGCAGCTGTCTCGACTCGAGGGAGGTTCATGACTGCAGAAGAGAAAGCAAAAGTGGGCCCTGGGTTTGTATTCCTTTTTGTTGTTATTGTTGTGCTTTTTCTCTCCTTGGGAGGGGAGTTGCTGTGGCTGCTGTTTGTTCTCCCTGAGCAGTGTCACCAACCCCTTTGCCCTTGTGGTGGTTCTGCTTTCCCACCTGCCCAGCATGGATGGGGGAAATTCCAGCCAAAGCAGCCACTGCCCTGACACATCCCACTGTGCTTTCCACTCAACACTTCCATGTGCACAAGCCAATTAAAGTTCTCAGTGCTGTAACTTTAATGAGACATCACATAAATAACTCCTGAATCATTTTTTCAGTGCAGACTTTGCTTCCTGAGCACTCAAGGAATTTGTATTCCCTTATCTGAAGAGTATTTCATGTCTTTATGGAAGCCTTTCTGTATCTGATGACTGCAATATAATTAAATTAAATCCCTCATTGTGTGTTGTCTGGGGGTTTAATGGAATATTTGGCATTTCCTTTCCAGAGATCGACCTTTGTATCTTCACGTGCAGGGCCAGACTCGGGAGCTGGTTGACAGTAAGTCCAAAACATTCTGCTTTTTCTGTCCTTATCTGTGATTAAGGGGCTGACTGAGTGGCTCTGCTGGACACACACTGTGTGTGGTGGTGATAACAGACTCCATTTAAACACTGATAGTGAGATCTCTGCCCAGAAACCCCTGAGGTGCCTTGTACTGCCTCTGTCAGGAAACTAAACTTTGGATAGACTACAAGGAAGGTGGGGGGAGTGGCCAGTTTGGGTGATCTGGGCAGCTGGGAAGGGCTGACATGGGAATGAGTTTTGTGTTCTGTCAATTAGGAGCTGTAAACAGAATTAAAGAGATCATCACTAACGGGGTGGTGAAAGCAGCCACGGGCTCCAGTCCCACCTTCAATGGGGCCACAGTCACTGTCTACCACCAGCCAGCCCCCATCACTCAGATGACTCCAACTGTTGGCCAAAAACCTCCTTTCCAGTCAGGGGTGAGTAATTCATTGGTGTGCATTTCATGGAGCATCACTGGGTGAAAGGTTCAGCTGTTACAAAGTAGATGTGTCATGTGCTATTTATTAAATACAAAACACAAAATAAGAAAAAATAAAAATCAACCCCCCTTGTGTGTTGTGAAAACTGGAGGACTAATGAGACTGAGTCTGGAGAGTGAGACTCAGGTGTGAGTGGCCTCCTAAAAGCAAAGGGATGGAGAGAGCAGTCCTGCTTCCAGAACAGGCAAGGGCTCACTGTGCCATCTGACACTGAGCTCTGCTGGTTTCTGCCCTCAGTGAATGGAACATCCTCATTCTCAGAGTGAAATAATTACCTTTGGCTGTTCATTTCCAGATGCATTATGTGCAGGACAAGTTATTTGTGGGGCTGGAACATGCTGTGCCCACGTTCAATGTGAAGGAGAAGGTGGAAGGGCCCAGTTGCTCCTACCTGCAGCACATTCAGATTGAAACAGGTGCCAAAGTCTTTCTTCGAGGGAAAGGCTCAGGTTGCATTGAACCAGCATCAGGCCGAGAGGCTTTTGAACCCATGTACATCTACATCAGGTATGAGAGCTGCTTAAAAACCCCCAAAATCCCATTGGCCACTCAGAGGTGTGGGGAATTCTCAATTCTGACTGACTTCATGCAGATGAAACAGGTTTTGAACCTGATTTTACTTTAATAAAGGTGTCCTAAGTGATAAGGGTGCCAACCATATGGTAACAGGGCAGAATCCCAAATCCCAGGAGGGTTTGAGTTGGAAGGGCCTTAAAGATCATCCAGTTCCATCCCCTGCCATGGGCAGGGACACCTCCCACTGTCCCAGGTTGCTCCAGCCTGGCCTTGGACACCTGTAGGGATGGGGCAGCCACAGCTGCTCTGGGCACCTGTGCCAAGGCCTCACTGCCCTCCCAGGGAAGAATTTCTTCTTAAAGGGATGAGTCTGACAGGTGGTTGCTGATGAAAGAAGTAGCTCCCAAATTTGACAGACACATTTGTGCTTATCAGGTATTTTTGGTTTATTTTTTCAGTCACCCAAAGCCAGAAGGTTTGGCAGCTGCTAAAAAGCTGTGTGAGAACCTCCTGCAAACTGTGAGTAGCTGTTAAAAATGTTGTTGTAGCTGTGGGGTGTGCCTGGTTAAAGACTTCTGAATGCTCTCAGCAAAGCTGTCTGTGTCTCTGACTTGCTCACAGGTTTTTCCTTCCAGGTGCTGCTGTCTAATTCTTGGACAGTGAATAAACATTTTTCAGGATGGAGCTGTAGTGGTGGAATTTTAGGGGGAAAAAAGGAAATGCTTCCTGAGCAGAAGTGGGGGTGAGGGCAGGGATTGTCTGCATGCAGACACAAAGGAATGCTGCTGTTGGCTCCAGCTTTCCATGTTGTTCAGAGCTGCCCTGTCTGCTTCAGGAAAGAGAAAGTGATTAACAAAAAGAAATCTAGAAAAGCTCTCTCATGTACACAGAGAAAATTAATTTCTCTCTTAAGCTTTTCTTCTCTGAATGCAAATAGAGTAAAATCCTGGGAGAGTCTTTCTGTTAATATTGGTAATTGAGTGTAGGCTGCAAAGTCTCTTTGGAAAAACATGTGGAGGCTTTTAGATTCTCTGAGTGTCTTCTCTCTGTTAGAGTCATTAATTTGCCACTCTCTTTCCTGAGAAAGATTATCCCATATTTTACACAAATCCGTCACAGACAGGGGATGTTCACTGGGGGTTTGGTGGGTGGCTTTTAATGTTTGGATTGTTGCTGTCCTTGTGCATAGTATATTCTGTAATCAGCAGAATGTATTCACAGGTTTGTGGGGATTGCATAAAGGTTAGTTGAGTAAATAGGTGTTTTTGACTAATCTGTGGAAATTCCCTGTAGGTTCACGCCGAGTACTCCCGATTTGTGAATCAGATAACCACTGCAGTGCCCTTGGCAGGTAAATGGCAGCACTCATGCACCTTCCCTCTCCAGCTGCTTTCACATTTGCTGTTGAACTGGGTATTTTGGCTGATTTGGCTGATTTTTTCCCCCTCTCTCTCTCCCCAGGCTTCACCCAACCTGCCACCATCAACAGTGTCCCCTCCCAGCCGTCCTATTACCCCTCCAACGGGTACCAGTCTGGTTATCCTGTTGTTCCCCCTCCTCAGCAGCCTGTTCAGCCTCCCTATGGGGTGCCTGGCATCGTCCCCCCTGCAGTGCCCTTGGCACCTGGAGTCCTGCCAGCCCTGCCCACGGCAGTGCCACCTGTGCCCACGCAGTACCCGATACCTCAGGTCCAGCCTCCAGCCAGCACTGGCCAGGTACTGCCCTGGGGACACTTCATCAGCTGCTCTTTGGTAACCAGAAAATTCTTCAGTGGTTCCAGATGGAAGATTCTTCTTTAGGACTCTCTTTTCAGTTTTTGCTTTGCTGATGGTTCTTTCTAAGCAGCTCAGTTGTTGTATGGGTGTCCAGACTGCATTTTTCACGTGCCCTGTTAACATCAAGGACATTTTCAGGGGCTGGTGGATTGTTTTTGACGTCTAATCACACACAGGCTGTGATGCCTCTTAATTCTGACTGCCTTCATTCAAATGAAATAAGTTTTGAACCTGATTTTACTTTAATAGAGGTGTCTCTAAAGTGATAAAGGTGTCAAACGTTTGGTAACAGGGTGGAATGATAGAATCCCAGAATGGTTTGGTTTGGAAGGGACCTTAAAGCTCACCCAGTCCCAGGTACATGAGTTTGAGTTACAGATAAGGATTAGTTTGAGGTGGTAGCATTCTGTAAATGAAATATTTATCTTAAAGCTGTGAACTATTTTTATGCCTTCTATTACATTTTCCAAAGACGAACTAGTTGTGTTCTGCTCCTCTGTATGAAACTACGTTGAGATAATACTTTCTATGCATCATATCAAATTTTTCTTGTGTTTTGTCTCCACCTTGTGCATGCCAGAGTCCACTGAGTGCTCCTTTCCTTCCTGCTGCCCCAGTAAAAACCAGCCTGCCAACTGGTGCTCAGCCACAAGTCCAGCCCCACCCGCAGGGTCAGAAGCGCCGCTTCACGGAGGAGCTGCCTGAGGAGAGAGAGTCAGGCCTGCTGGGATACCAGGTGGAATAAAATCAGCAATTTGCCTTCCTTCCCCACAGCAGAGCTGGGTTGGAGAGAGGTGTTCCCGTGGCAGGAGCTGTGCAGGGCCTTGGGCACAGGGCAGCACTTGGTCCAAAGCAGGGGGACCAGGCTGTGGTGTCTCTGAGGGGGTGCACTGTTTAAGCCTGGCCTAAGTCTCTTCCAGTGCTTTCCATACCCTCAGCCTTGCCCAGACTCCAGCAGTGCATTCAGCTCAAAGACGTAACAACAGCATGGGACTTGCTTGCTGTAAAGGGAGATTATTTGGGGGTTTATTCAATTCTTTTCTGGGTATTTCAAGTGTTTTCTTTGAGGAGTGGGAGGGAAATGTGGTAGTAACTTCCAGATTTTTGCATTTCCCTTTCTTGCAGGTTGCACTTGAGAGGATTTCAAGAAGCCTAGTTTTAAAGATTAATTTATATTATTTTTTTAGATAGCAAATGTTAGGTGATACTGAGAAAAGTAATGTTGAGTTCTTCAGATTTTTATGGGAGAAAAAGGAGTGTCTGCAAATGTTTCTCTGGTGGGGATACACCCCTGTCACAGGCAGAACCCTTAATAAAATCTTTGCCTGGAGGCAATAAGTAACTGCCTGTGTGTCAGAGCTCATGCTGGTATCTGGAGCAGATTCCTGTGGCATGAGGCTCAGAATTAGCTGAGTGGGGAGTCAATAGGTGAGCCATGCAGGAAGCTGCTCTCTTTATTGTCCTCAGCGGCTGAAAAGCTGCAGGAGGTGGTGAGGTGTCTGTTTCTTACCAAGTTGCCCTCAGCATTTGTAGGAGAAAGCATTTTGTGTCCCAGTGGTGATTAGTGATTTCTCCCTGAAAAGTTGAGTGTCCTGACAGTATCATTAAGGAGCTGGAGCCTTTGTTGTAGTGGTAGATTTGCTAATGCCGTGTGTTTTTCTGCTCATAGCATGGACCCATTCATATGACTAATTTAGGTACAGGCTTCTCCAGTGCGAGCGAACTCGAGGGAGCCGCGGCGAAGGCAGCAAGTTCCTCAGGAAAGGAGAGAGAGAGGGACAGGTGAGTGAGCAAATAAGGATGTCCAGGACTTCTGGGTCTGAGGGAAGGTGCTGGAGAAGGGTCTGGATCACGATCCCTGTGAGGAAAGGCTGAGGGAGCTGGAAGTGTTTAAGCAGGAATGGTGGGAGAGGACAGTGCTGAGGGCCTTACGGACCTCCAGGTGGGGCCATCAGCTCCTCTGCTCCACTGATACACTCACTCCATCGGAGCATGGGATGAGTCAGGCAATTAAAAGTTCAGCTCCTCAGGCCAAGGGCTGAGTTAGGGATTTGTTTTGTATGACCTTTGACTCTTTGCTTGTTGTAAAAAGGAAAAATAAGGGCTTGCATTGCTTCAAACAGGCAGTTGATGCCTCCACCAGCTTTTCCTGTCACTGGAATGAAATCGGAATCTGAAGAAAGGAAAGGTGCGGGGTCTTTGCCAGGCAACCATGGTGAGTGCAGAGTCACATCCCCTTGTCAGGCCACTTTGCTTTCCCAAATGAGTCGGTGCTGCTTTAAACATGTCTTTAAACTGGTGATTGGGGTTTTTTTGGCTGTTCTTTATGACATGCAAAGCAGGTGACATTGCCCTGCTCTGAAATTGGTGATGTTGGAGGTGATTAGAGCACAGGGTGATTAGAGCACAGGTTGCTTCTCAAAGCTTTAGTAAATACCTGCATGAGAGAGGGGAGTGTAGTTAGGTGAGGGACTAAAGCCAGGGAGTTTTGACCCTGCAGCGAGCAGGGAATGTTGTAGGATTGTTGTGACCCAGACACAGTGTGGCTTTGCCTTGTAAGCAGCTGCCTCAGGCACTGAGGAACGTTGGTGGAAGTTCTGCTCAAGCATGAGTTTGCACCCAGAGTTGTGGCTGCAAACAACCCAAGTGCTCTCAGATTTCCTCCCTTCCCGGGGCTGTCACTCAGCAAGTGTTTGAACTCTGTCAGACACGCAGTTGTCCAGCTCTGTGGGCAGTTCAGCTTTCAGCTCTGCAGGTGCATCACGTAGCCTGTTCCTCCTTAGCTCTTCTGCAGCCTTGCTCCCAGAGATTGCTCTCCTGTTAGCTTCCTTTTGAGCAAAGTTCCCACTACTTTTCTTGACATTGATCTCTTTATCGGTGAAATTGCCCTGGCTGGGACCCATTTGCTAACTTGACCTTTTTTGTGTGTTTCTTTCTTGTTTCTCTGTTCTCTTACATGGTTCTCATGGATCACATGGCTGTTGCTGCTGCTGTTTCGTGTGGCCTTCGACCTTGGATGACCATTGGCCTTGTGACCTCAAAATGGTGTCCAACTAACAATTTACAATTAACATCTTTTTTTATTGTTATTAACTCGTTTTGGGGCATTTTATCTCTTTTTGTTTGTTTTTTGGTTTTATTTTTCCTTCCTGGGGGCTGGGGGTGGGTTGTTTTGTTTTCCCCTCCTAGATCATCAAGCTAAGAAGATGAAAACTGCAGAGAAGGGCTTTGGCTTAGTGGCTTATGCTGGAGATTCATCAGATGAAGAGGAGGAACACGGTGGCCATAAAAACGCAAGTACTTTTTCACAGGGCTGGAGTTTGGGGTACCAATACCCTTCCTCACAACAGCGAGCCAAGCAACAGATGCCCTTTTGGATGGCACCATAAAAGCTGCAGAAGACTTTGCATTCATCTGGTTTTTCCCTTCTAGCAATAATGCATGTATATTCCAGAATGAACTTGGCGAAGATGCCTTGTTTTTACATTTGCAGAAGCCAATTTCCCCCTTGGAAGGGCTCCATTGTTTTTGAAATCCTTATTTTGGCAGTGTCTTTGTCAATTAAAAGAGAAGATTTGGAGTAGGATCTTGGCAGGGCTATAGCCCTTTTGCAAGGGAGAAGTGATTTAAACAGGAACCAGGGAAGCTTCTTGGTCCATGTGTTCCGTTTTTCCAAGATAACTCAAAGGGAAGAGTCAGTGGCACTGACTTCACTCTACACCTGGTGTTTGCATTTGTTGATGCTCCTGCTGGCAGCCCTTGGGAGCTGCTGCTGCCCCAGCTTCACGTTTGGACTTTTCACCAGAGGGAAAGGAACATCCAGGAGTTGTGGAAAACTTCACATTTCTGAAAACTCTTTATTTTTACTTTCAACATCTCCTGTAACTCAGCACTGTTGATTTTTCCTGGAAATGTGGTTTTACCAACCCCACAGCTCTCATTCTGGCCAAATGCTGGGGCAGGCAATGCTCAGGTTTTGGGGTAGGTTCATCCCACCCCAGGTGGACATGGCACTGCAGCACTGGGACTTCAACCTCTCCAGCCACCCCGGGGCTCACTCCCATTCAGCAGGCGGACAGAATTCCTTCTCCTGAGGTTCAAATCCATCTCTTCCCTCACTCCCTCGATTCCACCCAGAACCAGAAGGTTCCACAGTGGTTTCCCAAAGGGCAGCACTTGGGTCCAGCAGCTCCTGCCTCGCTTGAGGAAGCTGGGAGAGAGTTGTTGGATTGTGTATGGACAGGAACTGCCCCGGGGGCTCTCTCAGCAGGGTGGGCTGGTGCAGACAGAGCTCTGGTGCCCAGCAGTGACCCTGGGACTGCTCCAGGCAGCTTTTGGAACAGGACATGTGGTTTAAGCAAGGGCTGTGTCGCTGCTGCCCCGGGACGGCTGGGCTGGCTCACCTGTACAACCCTCGGCTTTCCTGTGTGCTGTAAATAATTAGAATCGTACTTTCATTATAAATAAATGTATAAATATTCTGCTTCGTGGGGCTCGGTTGGGTGAGGTTTGGAGTGGAGCCTGCGGTTGGAGGGGTGGGGCTGAGGGGGGGTCTGGGGGTCCCTGGGGCAGGGGAGGACCCCNGGCTGAGCCGAGTCGGTCCGAGTCCTCCGGCCGCCGAGGCGCCTCTCCCATGCGCCTGCCGAACATGTCCCAGCCCTTCCTGCTGGCGCCCATCGCCGAGTGCCCGCCGGTGCCGCCCAGCGCCCAGGTCCGCCTGGCCGTGCTGGGAGCCCGCGGCGTCGGCAAGAGCGGTGAGTGCGGGCCGGGAACCGGCCCCGGGACCCTCCGGCGGGGACGGAGCGGGGGGACCGGCCCGGAGGATCGGCCTGGGGGGGTGGACTGAGAGGGACCCGCCCGGGGGACTCGGACTGGGGGGACCGGCCTGGGGAGATGGACTGGGAGGATTGACTAAGAGGGACCGGCCCGGGGGGCTCGTCTCGGCATCGGCCGGGTCCGTGTCCCTTGATCCTCCCCCGTCCTGGGCGCGGTGCCGCCCCCGCCGGGCTGTCCCGGCCCCACCCGGGCTGTCTCGGGCTGTGCTGGACCCGCTGGGCTGTCCCAACTCCACCCGAGCTATCCCGGCCCCTCCTGTGCTATCGAGATAACTATGTCGTCAGGAGAACGATGCTGTCGGGATAACGATGCTGTCGGGGATGTGTGAGCTCAGCTCAGCTCCTGCTGCAGCCCCAACTCTGTCTCTGCTTTGTGCCTCCAGCCATGACCATGCAGTTCATCAGCCACCGCTTCCCTGAGGATCACGATCCCACCATCGGTGAGGAAAATCTCCCTTTTCCCTTCTCTGCTCATCCCCTTTCTCGGCAGGTCACACTGTTGTATTTGCTCCTTGCTCAAAAGTACTTGGTTTAAAGAAACCTGCAAATCTGGCTGTGGATTGAGGACCCAAATGTCCTTGGTCACTCATGAGGAGGAGCTTTGCCAGCAGGGCAGAGAGGGATCCTGCCCCTCTGCTCAGCCCTGGCAGGCACAGCTGGGCCAGTTCTCAGCACAGGAGGGACACTGGGACAGTGAGGGGGACAAAGATGCTGAAGGTTCTGGAGCATCTCTGTGCCCAGGGCAGGCTGAGGGAACTGGGGCTGTTCAGAGGGCACCTCCCCATGGCTGGCAGGGCCCCAGGGAGGGGACACAGCAGGGACACTGAGAGGGACCTCCCCATGGCTGGCAGTGCCCCAGGGAGGGGGCAGAGCACGGACCAGGCTCTGCTCGGGGGGCACAGCAATGGCACGAGAGGAACGGGCAGGAACTGATGCCCAGGAAGTCCCACCTGGACATGAGACAGAACTTCTTTGCTGTGCAGTGACCCAGCACTGACCAGAGCCCAGGGAGGGTGCGGAGTCTCCTCCCTGGGGATATTCCAGACCCATCTGGGCACAATCCTGTGCTCTGGGATGGCCCTGCATGGGGCAAGGAGGTGGCACCAGGTCACCCTCTGTGGTCCCTCCCAACCTGAACAGCTCAGTTCTGAAAAATAAAAGGTTATTCCTCAGTGCTTCCCACATGGTGTCCAAGCTGGATTTTTGTCAGGAATAGGATGTGTCATTGCATGATTTTACCACATGGAATATCAAATCCCACCAGAACAATTGTGTTAAACAAAGCTCAGCCTAAGGTAGCCCAGTGCTGTTGGGTGGTTGTAGTGCAACATTCTCTCTGTGAACTGATGATTCCTGCAATTCCTTTGTGGTGTGCTGGGAATTCCCAGAGGACGCCTATAAAATCCGGATCCGCATCGACGACGAACCTGCCAACCTGGACATCTTGGACACAGCAGGGCAGGTATGTGGGTAATTACAGGGGAGCTGAGAGGGGGTTGGGAATCTGTAATGAGCAGGTGGAGAGAGAGAATTCCTACACAAAGACACCTCTTCTTTGTTCCAAATTGGAGGGTTTGAGCTCTGTTACTGCTTTGAAGCATCACGTTGCTGCCAGTCTGTGTGGGGCAGGTGGAGCTGGGGCACTGCTGCCCATCATCAACCAGCAGCTCCTGCAGGCTGGTAAATGACACCTCAGGGTGGCTTCTGATTTAAAGGTAAAGTGGCAGGAGAAATGAACCCACCACAAAAGAGATTATAAGTCAGAGTTACAATTTAATAACAATATTACAATAAATGCAATGGCACAAAGAGAAATTGGGTTTAACTCACAAACCCAGAAGTGTAACCCACCCCCTGGGACACAAACACAGTGGGGTTTGGTGGCCCCTGTGCTGAGCCCCACGTGGTTCCCCCGAGGCCAAAGGAAAAGGAAGGGACAAACCTGTTGGTGCAGATGATGGCACAGTCTGGTCAGAGTGGTGGGCTCCTCCTGTCCAGGGTGTGTTCCTCCTCTGGATCCAATGAGTGGTTCCCCAGGTCCCCAAACCCCAAGATTCTCTCCCCTCAGGTTTGGGTGGGAGCCCCCAGTGCCTCCCCCAGGGCAGGGAGTTCCACACTGGGGGATCTGACTCTGGGAGTCAGGGGGGATTTTGGAATCGTTGCTGGCCCATCAGCAGACATGGCCCCTCAGGTGGGTGTGGAGGTGCCAAGGACTCCTTGGAGGGGAGTTCTCCCAGCTCCTCTGCCAGGCTTCTTTCCCAGCCAGCTCCCAGGCTGAGGGCTCAGCTGTGCCCTGGGCAGCTGCTGCCAATGGGCCATTGGGAAGAGTTCCTGGGCAATGACCCAGAGGGTTTAGAATGCCCAGCTTTGGTCACACCCACACAGGGATAAACTGGTCCTGGCTTGCTGAACTGGGACACACCTTGGTGACCATCCCAGCCACTGGGAAGGGTATGCTGGGTGTTTGCAGTCCCTTTTGTGTCCTTTGTGTCACAGTGGGGTGGGCAGGGTGATGATGGGAGGTCCTGCAGGGCTGGGTGTGCCATCTGGGCCGTGTCTGTGCCCCTGAAATGCCCCTGTGTGTTGCAGGCAGAGTTCACAGCCATGAGGGACCAGTACATGAGGGCTGGCGAGGGGTTCATCATCTGCTACTCCATCACCGACCGGCGCAGCTTCCACGAGGTGCGCGAGTTCAAGCAGCTCATTTACCGCGTGCGCCGCACCGACGACACGCCTGTGGTGCTGGTGGGCAACAAGTCTGACCTGGCACAGCTGCGCCAGGTAAGGGGCACAGGGAGCCTCCAGCCTGAGCTGGCACTGGGGCAAAAGGCAGCAAATCCAGAAGTTTTGGTCCTTAGGCTGGAGGAGATCTCATCGCTCTCTATGACTGCTGGAAAGGAGTCTGTAGCCAGGTGGGGGTTGGCCCATCAGTTCAGGAGGGACATTGAGGGGCTGGAGCGGGTCCAGAGAAGAGCAACGAGGCTGGAGAAGGGACTGGAGCACAAATCCCATAAGGAGAGGCTGATGGAACTGGAGGGGCTCAGCCTGGAGAAGAGGAGGCTCAGAGGGGACCTCAGAACTCTCCACAACTCCCTGCAGGGATGTTGTACCCAGGGGGGGTTGGTCTCTTATCTCAGCCAACCAGCAGCAGAACAAGAGGGGCTGAAGCTCTGCCAGGGGAGGTTTGGGTTGGAGATCAGAAAGAAATTCCTTACAGAGAGAGTGGTCAGGCCTTGGAATGTTCTGCCCAGAGAGGGGGTGGATTCTCCATCCGTGGAGGTGTTTAAGATGAGACTGGACATGGCACTGAGTGCCCTGGGCTGGGGATCCCAGTGAGGTTGGACTTGATGATCTCAGAGGTCTCTTCCAACCCAACTGATTCAATGATTCTTGGAGTTCAGCTGGTCCTGAGCTTGGCTTTGGTTTATAATTCCTGATTTGCTGGTGGGAAGGGGCTGGATGTGCCAGTGGGCTGGTCCCACAGTGTGGGCAGCAGAGAAGGGAGGGGATTCTGCCCCTCTCAGGTGAGACCCCCTGCAGAGCTGCCTCCAGCCCTGGGGACTCAGCACAGGAAGGGTGCCCTGCCCTGGCACTGGGAGGGCCTAGCAGAGCAAGGCAAGGACATCAACTCCCTGGGTTTGGCCTCCCTGACCTGTGTGTGGGCTTGTCCTGCAGGTCTCCAAAGAAGAAGGCTCTGCCTTGGCCCGAGAGTTCAACTGCCCCTTCTTTGAGACATCGGCGGCATTTCGGTACTACATCGACGACGTGTTCCACGCCCTGGTGCGGGAGATCCGCAGGAAGGAGAGGGAGGCAGTCATGGCCCTGGAGAAGAAATCCAAGCCCAAAAGCAGCATGTGGAAGAGACTCAAGTCCCCCTTCAGGAAGAAGAAGGATTCGGTCACCTGAACGGGAAAATCCCGCCATGAAACAGAACCAAACGTGTCACCAAAGCGGTTCAGCGACAGCACTGAGGGGACTCTGGGAGGGAATGGCCATTTTTGCTGTGTAGAGTGACATTCCCTCGATTCTGGATGTTGAACTTCAGGCACAGCAACAGTTTTGATTCTGTTTGGTGTCATTTTTTGTGCTGGCCCCAGCCCGTGGTGGTTTCAGGTGTCAGTGGGTTCGTGGCTTTGGAGTGTCTGTCCTTGGTCACCTCGTGCTGGAAACTCGACTGTGCCAACCATGGCTGAGGCTGAACCCAAACTGAGTTACTGTTCTCCTGGTTGTTTGCACGAGGAGGTTTTGCTGCTCTCCAGGAAAACAACCCAGAGCTCCAGGGGCAGCTGAACTGGCATTTCCAAAGTCCTTGAGCAGCAGCCTTGGCCTGTGGGGAGGTCACTGAGCAGAGCTGGGCTGGACTCCTCATGTTCTGGACTTCTTTTTTCCCAGCAAAATTAATGTGGAATACTTGTGCAAGTTTATGTAAATGATGAGCTCATCACCTGTGTTGTAGGTGGGATCTAAACAAGTCAGGATCACAGAATCCATTCAGTTGGAAAAGACCTCTGAGACCATCGAGTCCAACCACCACCACCACCACCTTGTCAACCAGACCATGGCACTGAGTCCAGTCTTTCTGAGCCCCTCCAGGACTCCACCACTCTCTGGGCAGCCCATTTAATTCAGTATTTAATCCCCAAATCCCATCCCCCTCTGTCAGTGAGGGCACACTGGGGTTCCTCTGGCAGCACTGCAGGAATATGTGGCATTTTCCTGCTGGAAACAGCCCTGAAGGTGCTGCCACAGCACGTGATGGAAACCACAGCTTGGAGCTTCCTGCCTTGTTCAAATCCCACTGGGAATGCTGTGCTGGCTGTTTCCACTCAGTTTTGTATCCTTGTCCTGAAGGAATCAGTGTCTTTGGGAGATTGGAGGCTCTGAGAGTCATTTCCAGTTACTCTGTTACAAATCCAGAAAATGGTTGATCCTGAGGGGTCTGGGCCCAGAATTCCCATTCCCTCATCCTGGTGAGGTTCTCCTGGAGCAGTGGAGGGAAGCCCAGGCAGATCCTCCCTCCCAGACAGGGCAGGGGCAGCTTTCCTGGTGCTCAGTCAGGGAGGATTTGGTTGAGGGAGTGCTTGGGAGGCAAATCCTCCTCTCTGTGCTTTGACTTCCCAACAGTTTTGGGATCAGTTGCTCCTCTGGATTTTGTTGTTGGGAACAAATCCCAGCTGGGTAACTCAGACATGGTTAAAAGCAGTTTCTCCCAACTGAAGTGCCTGGAATCCTCCAGCTGAGGAGGGAAAGATCTTCCTGCTCAGCACTCAGATCTGTGCCATCAAAACTGAGAACTCAAATGTAAAAGGATCAGCACAAGAAGTGAGGATAAAAAATATATATCTGTATAAAACTCTTATTGCCTAAGATAGGACTGGGAAGGCTATGCCTGTAATTATAAGAATATTTTCTTTGTGTAAGGTTGAAACCAGAAATTCGAGAGGGGCTACATTTTATTTTTCATTAATGAGCTAAATCCTTTAATTGGTTTCCATTTCTCACCTCCTTCCAGTGCTACACGGGAAAGAATCACAGAAAATGGTTTGGAAAAGGCTGAGAATAATCCAGATTGTTCAGGATTTAAGACTCATCCATGTGAGTCGTCCCTGAAGTTCCCAATCCCTCATTGCTGGATTAAAAGCTGCATAAAAAACCATCTGGCAGCAAATTGGAGCAGAGAGGAGGCAGCAGCTGGGAAGTTGCTCTGCAGCATTTCTTGGGGGTCAGAGCAGGTGATGGTGAATTTCTCAGTGCTTTTCCTTCATCCCCAAAGTTAAAATCTCAGCCCACAGGTAAGGGAGACCTGTCAGAGGTGCTGGAAACTCCCCAGGACTCTTTGCCCCTTCAAATACCAATTTGTGCCTTCCCTGAGTCCTGCAGTGCAGTTTAGGTGGTTCCTCATGCCCTTGGTTGCTTCTACAACTCTTAGAGCAGAACAGCAGTGAGCACTTTTTTTTTACACAGTGTTGGTCAAAGAGTTTTATTTTTTGTCACATGTAAAATTTGTACACAGAATGGTTGTTTTACTTGACACTATATATATATATATAT
>VWZD01001166.1:38812-51248 GCA_013396695.1 Sakesphorus luctuosus
GATGGGATGGGGCGGGGTGGGATGGGATGGGATGGGATGGGATGGGCAGAGACCCACCAGGGATGGGATGGGATGGGGTGGGATGGGGAGAGACTCACCCAGGAATGGGATGGGCAGAGGCTCACTGGGCATGGAATGGGCACAGCCCCACCCGTGCCAAACTCGAAGCAAACCCCTCTGGACTCTGCCAAGGTGGGAAGAGAGCTCAGGCTGAGCTTCCATGCTCTCCACAACCCTCTTCTCTTTTCATGGTTTGTCAAACCCTTTCTGTTTGCTTTTTTTTTTTGTTTTTTTTCGCTCCTTTTTCTGTCTGTTTTTCTCATGCAAATCCTTTTGTTTCCGTGGCTGAATGGGGTAGGACCTGAGCCGGGTCTGAGGGCTGGCTGCAGGAGTCAAGCAGAGAAGGATGAACAGAGGTTTTCTTTCACTTTCTTCACAATGGGTAGAAAACGCAGAGTGGCTGAGCTTTGGTTGGGCAGCTTTAGCCAAGGCACTAATCACGGTGGCTATTTGCATAATAAATNGGTTGTTTTACTTGACACTATATATATATATATATCCATCTATCATTTTTACTACATTGGGTGTGTTAATCTGTGGTGGCTGAAAGTCCTTCAGCCTTGAGAGGAAAGGAAAGCTCGGGGGTGCTTGGAAAGGAGTTTGGGAAATGCTTCTCTTGCTTGAAAAAAAAGGAGTTGGTCCATTTTGTCTGAGTGGTGCAAAGCCTGAAAATTCTGTGATGAGACTCTGGGGGTTAAATTGTTTGAATATGAACATTTTCCAGCTGTTTTCCTTTGTGTGGTGACTTTGCAAGGCTCAGAGTGGGGCAGGAGGAGCTGCCTGAGGGCACTGCCCAGGGCTCTGCCCAGGGGTTTGGGTGCTGGGCCATTACAGAACCAATCCCAGGATGGTTTGGGTGGGAAACCATGGGTGGGATGGGATGGGATGGGCAGAGACCCACCAGGGGTGGGATGGGATGGGATGGGGCGGGGTGGGATGGGATGGGATGGGATGGGATGGGCAGAGACCCACCAGGGATGGGATGGGATGGGGTGGGATGGGGAGAGACTCACCCAGGAATGGGATGGGCAGAGGCTCACTGGGCATGGAATGGGCACAGCCCCACCCGTGCCAAACTCGAAGCAAACCCCTCTGGACTCTGCCAAGGTGGGAAGAGAGCTCAGGCTGAGCTTCCATGCTCTCCACAACCCTCTTCTCTTTTCATGGTTTGTCAAACCCTTTCTGTTTGCTTTTTTTTTTTGTTTTTTTTCGCTCCTTTTTCTGTCTGTTTTTCTCATGCAAATCCTTTTGTTTCCGTGGCTGAATGGGGTAGGACCTGAGCCGGGTCTGAGGGCTGGCTGCAGGAGTCAAGCAGAGAAGGATGAACAGAGGTTTTCTTTCACTTTCTTCACAATGGGTAGAAAACGCAGAGTGGCTGAGCTTTGGTTGGGCAGCTTTAGCCAAGGCACTAATCACGGTGGCTATTTGCATAATAAATGAGTGAGAGTGCTGAAATGCTGGTGCAGAACATCAGAATGAAAAGTGTTAAATGAGCTGCTGTGCCTTGAGCCTTTGGGCATCAAATTCGGTGCCTGCACAAGTCAGAGAGCCACGGAGTGACAGAGTGGGTTGGGTGGCAACTTGGAGCACCCTGGGACAGTGGGAGGTGTCCCTGCCCATGGCTGGGGTGGCACTGGGTGATCTTTAAGCTCCTTCCCACCCAAACCATCCCATGATCCCACCACCTTCACCCCCCTGTGCCAGGCAGAACAGCACTGGCCACATCCCTTTTCCAGGGCCATTCCCAACCTTTTGGTAGAGCCTGGGGTGAAACCTCCTGGTTCCTTGAGGAAGAGACCTGGAGGTGGTTTGGAGACACCTCTGGACGTGGATTCTTTGCTGCTCTCAAAAGGAGGGAAGGAAGGCACTAGCTGGAGTCTGTTGCTGGGGAAACACAGCCTGGGGCTGTTTGGCATTTTCCAAAGACGTGGCTTTGTGCCCAGAATGTTGGTCTGGGTGGTGCTGATGGGCAGCTGCAGGAAAACAAGCCCCAGAAACCAGGCCCTGGTGCTTGAGGAGGGGCTGCTGTGCCTTGCACGGGCTGAGAGGGACAAAAATGTTCCTGGAGAACTCAGTTTTGCATCCAGGGATCCAGGAATGCCTCTGAATTACAGACCCTGGAGTCAAACGGCTTCTTTTTCTGCCCATGGAATGTCCTTTTTCCCTCCATTCCTGGCAAGTGAGACCAAATTTTAATGCTTTGTATGATCCTGAGAATTTTGGGATGGGCTGAGACTTAACTAAAAGTGTGACCAGAGAATCATGGAATGAGTTAGGATGGAAAGGGACCTTAAACCCATCTCCTCCCACCCCCTGCCATGGGCAGAGACACCTCCCACTATCCCAAGTTGCTCCAACCTGGCCTTGGGCACTCCAGGGATGGAGCAGCCACAGCTTTTCTGGGAAATCCATTCCAGCCCCTCCCCACCCTCACAGGGAGGAATTTCTCCCCAATATCCCACCTAATCCTGCCCTCTGACAGAGGGAAACCATTCCCTGTGTCCTGTCCCTCCAGTCCCTTGGAAACAGTCTCTGTCCCATCTTCCTTGTGGGCTCCATTCAGGCCATAATGAGGCCACCCCAAAGCTTGAATTTAATACCTGATTTGCCAGGATTCTCCATTTCCCTCAGATTTATCCTGTGTGTGCTTTTCCTGCAGGTTTTTAGCACCAACCCCTCAGTCACACACGGTTCAGGCAGAGCTAAAGTGATTTAATTTTTATTTGCACGCTCAATGTGCCTTAACAAATCCAACATACAAGGTAGCATTACAGAATGTAGGTTAGCTTACAGCATTATGCAGTTTCACACAGGTTGAGTTAGATTTTTTTGCCTTTTTTGCCTTTTTTTTTTGCTTTTTTTTTTCTCCACACAAAGTTGTAACTGTCCAAGTTCATTTTACAATAGAAGACACAAGGTAAAGAATAACCACACCTGGGAGATTTTACAGTGAGTCTGCTGTCACTTACTGTCTAATTTTATGTTTTCAAAAATATATATCTGCACATCTTCAGCTTCCTATTATTCCAGAAGAGTGTTGGAGCTACTCCTACCTGCCCGAGAGCCTAAATCTATTTACCCTGAGCATGTTCCCTTGACAAAGAAGTCCATCTTTCCTTTGCAACTAAAGGAATCCCTAAGGAGATCATTTAGGCTTCCACATGCTTTTCACACCGAGGGGAGAAGGGGTTGGGCTGCTCTTGGGCAGCCCCGGGGGGATGTTTGGTGGTGGAAAGCACCAAGGAAAAGTCGTGCCAGTCGCTAAAATATCAGCTTAGTGCAAAAACCAGGATTGAAACGGGTCTACAGCCACTTGCAAGGGGAGCTCGAGCCACCAGGAGCCACCAGGAGCCACCGGAGCCCGAGCTGGAAAGCGTTTAAGACACTGATAAAACCCACTCTGGCCTCAGGCAGAAATCCTGGTAGGCTTTGATAAAGGAGGAGCAGAGAGATCCAACTGCAGCCCCCAGACAGTGCCTGGCAGGGAGGGAGGGCCAAGGGAGGGACAAAACTCGGCTCTCCTGAAAGAATTCCTTGGGAAGAGATGCCAGAGTGTTGGCAGCTCTGCCTGTTCCCAGAGCCCTCCCAGCAGCTGCTCCTTCCTGGCACTGGGAGGGACTGGAGGACACTCAGTTATTCCCCTCTTGGGAGTACAGAGGTGGAAAGGACCATTTTCCCAACAAGGGCTCTAAAATTCAGAAGTCAACTCATGTAAGTATCTAAATTATCTGATTTTTTTCCAATTATAATCCATTATTTGCATGCCACAGGGCAGGAGCAGCCCCGGCATCTTCCAGCAGCCTCTTTGCAAACTCACTTCTGCTTTTTGTTTCCACTGCAGAGTCCAGAAGGAATTCCAGTTCTATTTCTGCTCCTTTACCAGCCCTGTTTCCCCGCAATTATTTGCTGTTAATTACCCTCCTTATCTCTGTACCCAGAGCCCAACTCCAGCTGTGCCAGGACAGCTCCAGGGCACCACCAGATCCGAGGCAGCTGCTCCCAAACCCAACTTGGTGGAGCTTTGGGGACTTTTTTCAGCCCTCCTGGCCCTGCAGGGAGAGGAGCCCGAGGTGCTGGGGGTGGCTCAGAGGTCGGGCAGCATTTCAGAACCCTCCCAAGCTGCCTTGGCACTCTGACACATTCCAGTGCCAGCTTTGCCCTGGGGTGACTCCTCTGGCTCTCAGGATCGTGTCTAATGCAAATTGCCCCAAGGATGGATGAAGGGAAGCTTTGTGGTCTTTCCACATCCAAACTCTTTCCCTGTCTCAGCTTTGTTATGCCATTAAACAGAACTTACCAAGCAGAAATTTCACATTTAATCTTGGAAGAGTTTCCTCACCAACCAAAGACACGTCAGTGCTTGGTTTTCCTTGGGCCCTTCATGCACAGACAGAGGTAAATAAAATGAAGCCAAGCAGAGTTTCCCAAGTTCTCAGAGTCTGGGGAAGTTCCAGAGTTCCTCTGGAGCTTCCAGACGGCATCACTTTGTTGGTGTTTGGGTTTTAGGTGCAAGTCTTGGATGTTGTGCCCTCACAGCTCCCCCAGAATGGATGTTGTGCCCTCACAGCTCCCCCAGAATGTCACACCAACGAGGATTTCAGTGCCTGACAACAGGATTTCTCTTCTCTGCAGGCCAGTGCCATTTTCCCTGTATTTCCCTTTCGTGCCAGTGCAGAATTCTACCCCAGCTCTACATGGCAACGTGGTTGGGACTCCCAAACCAGCACAGAACAGAACCAATGGGCAGGCAAACTACCAAGAAACTTAGAGGTTCAACAGCAGAATCCAGAACCTTTGGGAGAAGCCTAAGAAAGACAGGCCAGTCCTGGTGAACACCAGCAAAGACAGCTCGGCACAAACACAACTTCCATAGTGACAGATAATTGTATTAAAACCTGCAACTGGATATTGGCAGTTCTACTAATTTCAGTTTGTATTAGGCATGCAATAGCGTGATTACAGTTATATATACTCGTGGTACCTCTTTTTTTAATCCTCATTTAACTCTCTTTTAGAATTTTAGTGCCCTGCAAAAAAAAAAAAGAAACCAAAAACCCCCCCAAACAAAACCCCCACACCACTAAAGAACCAACCCAGCTGCTGCTGCTCATGGAGACTTTCCTCCTACGCCTAAAACCAGGTGGAAGCGTGTCCTGGGAGGGGCTCTGTGCTCAGTACTCGCTCAGGCTGTGCCACTTGGCCACGGCCTTGCGCGGGTTGGCGCAGACCTGGCGCCAGTGCTCGGTGCCCGCCGTGCCCGCGCTGTGGGCGCCCAGGATCAGCCGCCCCACCACCTCGTTCTTGGTGGTGCGCTCGAAGTCGATGACCAGGAACTCGATGCTGATGTCGGGCAGCAGCTCGGCCGGGATGTCGTAGATGAAGGACTCGTTGAAGACGGGGTTCAAAGTGCACTTCTTGACGTGGGTCTTCTTCTTGGCGATGCGTTTGCGGCCGTAGTAGACGTTCACCTTCACGTAGGGGTCTGTGGGCACAGAGGGGGCACACTCATAACGTGCCCACTGGGGGGGTGGCAGTGGGGCTGGGGAGCCCCTGGAGAGGGGCACACTCATAACGTGCCCACTGGGGGGGTGGCAGTGGGGCTGGGGAGCCCCTGGAGAGGGGCACACTCATAACGTGCCCACTGGGGGGGTGGCAGTGGGGCTGGGGAGCCCCTGGAGAGGGGCACACTCATAACGTGCCCACTGGGGGAGTGGCAGTGGGGCTGGGGAGCCTCTACAGAAGGGCACACTCATAATGTGCCCACTGAGGGGGTGGCAGTGGGGCTGGGGGGGCCTCTGATAACTGAGGGAATGATGTAGGGATCTGCTGGGCAGGGACAGGGGCACACACATAACATGCCCACTGTGGGGGTGACAGTGGATCTGGGCATCCTCTGGAGAGGGGCACACTCGTAACACAGCCCAGTGTGGGTCTGGGCATCCTCTGATGGCTGAGGGAACTGATCCTAAAGAGCTCAAGGTGTATCCTTGAAGGAAAAGCAGTTTGGAGTGCACCCTTTAGGAGAGGGGACTCACCTAAGGAATGTCACAGACCTTGGAGCCAGGGAATTGTTCCCCCCTGTGCTCAGAAAGCTGATTGGCCTGACCACCCTTCCCAGGAAGGAATTCCTCCTGATGTCCAACCTGCCCCTGTCCCCCCATTTCCTTGGTGCATTCCATGGGGTTGTTGTGCCCCAAGGGCAGGCCTTGCCCTGGTTGTTCCCGTCCCTTGGATCCAGCAGGGAGAACTGCTCCTTTGGGAATTCTCCTGCCCAAACCCACCAGGGGCTGCACGTGGTGCCCTCACAGCAGGGAGGGTTTGGGCAGGGAGGGTTTGAGCAGGGAGGGTTTGGGTTGCTCTGCACAACCATCTGTTGGTGAGACCTTAAAGGGCTTTCAGGGACAAACTGTGCAAACAAACCAACCCTTCAGCCAACACAGACCTCCAAAACGAGCTTGGAGAGCCTTATTTTCCCAAGGTGGAGAAAATAGCTTCTACCTGAGAGGCCAGTGATGTCCATCTTTGGCAGGTGCCTGGCCTTCAGCACCACCACGGTCATCCTCTGCGCCACGGGCTGGTAGGACAAGGAGACCTGCAGCTCCCCCCTGCTGAGGCACTTCTGGAGGGGGAAACACAGAGAAACCCTTGGCACAAGGTTGGTTTATGGAGAGGGATGAGTTTTGGAGGTCCACCAGGGTTTCCTCTCCCTGTGCTGAATGTTAACATTGGGAAAGAGGAGATGGAGGGAGTTCTGGGTGCTCTGGGGTGATGGAGGGAGAGGCAGGAGGGGAATCATCCTCACAGGGTGCTCCTTGGAATTGTGCCCTGGAATTGGGTGAAATTGGTGTTTCCAGCAGGGTAAACCTGGTGGGACCTTCTGAAAACCATCTTAGATACAATTTATTCTCATTTCACCCAAATTTGAGAGTCTACATTGGACAAAACCACCTTAGCCACACTTTGTTCTCAGTCCAGCCCAAACCATCCCACCACACCCAGGGGGCAAATAGGACTCATGGCCAAGGATTTGCATCATTCCCAACTGCATTCTTTCCTGCAAGCACAACCAATCCTGTGAGTGCTCAGGCCTTGGAATGTTCTGCCCAGAGAGGGGGTGGATTCTCCATCCCTGGAGGTGTTTAAGGTGAGACTGGACGTGGCACTGAGTGCCCTGGGCTGGTGATCCCAGTGGGGTTGGATCAGGGGTTGGAGTTGATGATCTCAGAGGTCTCTTCCAACCCAGCTGATTCTATGATTCTATTAGACCACAGAGCCTCCTGCATCCTGAAACACACAGGATGAAGCCACCTGGGCTTGTGGAAGGTGTCCCTGCCCATGGCAGGGGGCTGGAACAAGATGATCTTTAAGGTCCCTTCCAACCCAAACCACTCTGTGACTCTGTGATCCTGTGAAGTCACAGCCCCATCCCACCAAACCCAGGGGGCAAACAGGACTCATGGCCAAGGATCTGCATCATTCCCAGTTATCAGACCACGGAGCCTCCTGCATCAATCAACCCCCCTGGGCTCAAACCCACCCCAAGTGACCCACCTGTATGTTCCTCTTGAGGATGTCCCTGGTGAGCTGCACTTTGCCAGTGCTGGGGTCCACCCCTGCCAGGGGCACCACGACCTCGCCGATGACATCGTCGCGGGAGAAGCGGTCGAAGCTGAGCACGAGGAAGTGCAGCACCAGGTCCTGCAGGTGGCTGTAGGGGATGCCATAGAAGGTGAAGGTCTCGTCAAACACGGGCTCCAGCGTCTTGCGCAGCACTCGGGTCTTCACGCGGTGCCGCTTGTCGGGCAGGATGGTCATCTTGATGTAGGGGTCAGAGCTCTGAGTGTGCTCATCCATCACTGGCAGCCCGTGGGCCTCCTGGATGGTGACCACCAAGGCCTTTTTGGGGAAGTTGTAGTCCACTGAGAAGGTCAGCTCGCCCAGCAGGACGTCGTCGCCCGGGGAGGACGGCGAGGAGGTTTTACTCCCTCCCGGCGTGAGGCTTTGATCTGGGCTGAGTTCATCTCCATAATCCACTTTGATGGGGAGCTGGTCGACGTGGGGGGCCGTGCTGGGCCCCTCTGGAGCCTTCTCAGAGCCCACCAAACCCGCCTCAGCAGCATCCACCAGGAGGTTGCCCCTGCCCCCCTCCCTGGGGGTGCCGCTCTTGTCTCTGCGGATCCTGTTGATCTTCTTCTTGTTGCTCAGGGTCTCGGGGTAGATGCTGATGCCTTTCAGCATGTGGATGAACTTGTAGGGTGGGGTTTTGTGCTTCTTCTCTGCCTGCTGGTGACAGCATGTCCACACAAACACCGTGACGGAGATGGAGACCACCAGGACGGTCGCGCCGATGAGTCCTGCCACCACGGGGGACACGTCTGTGGGGGGACAAGGACCCAGTTTGTGCCCCCAAAAGGTGCAGACCCACCCAGGGCCCTGCTCCCAGCCCCGTGCTCTGGGTTCCAGAGCTTCCCCTGCAGTGATTTCCTCTCCTTTCCCTTTCTCAGCCCCTTCCCTGGGGCTGCCTGACCTGCGTTTCATGAGCTGGGGATTTCAGAGAGTTGATTGCCTCGTGTTGCCAACCCAAAGCTCCCTCATCTCCAGCATCTCCATAGGAACGAGGGTTCTGCATTTGCAGGAAGCATTTCCTTTGATTTTTTTCATGTTCAGAAACGTTACACAATTCTATTTTCACAACAGGAAGGGATTAATAAGCATGGCCATAATGCTGGGTCTGAGTTATCCTTTACTACCGATTTTTCCAACATCCCTTTGCCCTGAAAGGGTTGGTTTGTCCTCACACAAGGCCAAGGGTTACACACAAAATCTCCCATGGAAATCCAGGGTCCAAAACAATGAGAAAATCCTGAGTTTGGATTTAGGGATTATTTGATATTTTCTAGATTTTATGCCAATTATTCTCTTCAATAATGGCAAGGCAGAATAAAAAAAGAAAAAACCATGTTTATTTTTAGCAACCACACTGGTTATTTTCTAATGGGTGACTTTGGAGAAGGGTCACCAAGGCCCAGAATGAAACCAGGGGTGCTGAGCTCCTCAGGACTGGAAACCTGGAGAGGATGGAGAGCAGATGGAAGACAAGGGGAGACCAAAAGAGCAGGAGCTGTTCAGTCTTAAAAAGGCAAGAAAAGGGGAGATCTTTTTGCTGTCTTCAGGTTTTTGGGAGGTTTTAGGGAAGGGAGAACCAGGCTCTTCCCATAACTTAGTACTGGATTCCTGGTTTTAAAGCCATTTTTGTTTAATTTTTGGAAGCCAGCAAATCAAAAATCCCTCTGAGCCTCCACCTCTTTCCTCGCAAACTGCACAAACCACTTCACCAACAGGGCAAGAGCCAAATGGGACAGCTTGTTAAAAAAGGCAAACTTGGCTGATTTTCCTCTTCATTCTGTACCACAAACAGGAGGAAACAACTTTCTAACCTCATCCTTGAAGCTCCAGAGAGCACCACGAGTTGGGATTCTCCCTGTCCCTCCCACATCCCCCTTCACTGAGGGGAACAGGCAGGAAGACAAGAGTGCCAGGATCTGATCTGAGCACCTGACAGACTCAGGGAAAGGCATTTTGCCTTTTTCCAAACCTGGAAAACCCACTTTGGGACAGACAGAAACCTTCCCAGCAGCAGTGGGGACTGATCTCAGACCTGCCTCAGGTCTCACTGCAAACACAGCCTTGGAATGAATAACTAAAGCAAGAAGGACTTATAATAGCCACAAAACACCCCGAAAAATCCCCACCTTTAGTTTGTTATTTAATGCTCCCTCTTTAAAATGAGGCAAGTGCTCTTAAACAGCCCATTTGGAAACAATTCAGCTATTAAAAGCTTTGATGGATATTCAAGAAAAATGATGAGACTCCATTCTCATTCTTATCCTTAATTATTCTTTTTATTTTCTTATTCTGATTCTTTGTGTGTGTTTTGTTTCTGTTGTGTCCTCACAGAATCAGCTCCTGTACCTTCATTTCCTGCACCTCTGATGGCACAACTTGAGAAGCAGCACCCAACAGTTCCACCAGGAAGCACCAAATACACCTCTGTGATCTTTCTTCCATCAGTTTATCTCAATTCTTAACTATTATCTCAACTCTTACATATTCCCTCAACTCTTCATCCCTCCCAGTGCCTGTTCTTGCAGTGGGAGGAGCAGGGAGTGACTCTTCCCTCTTCATCCTCCTTTTCCTGGCTGAAGGCTCCAACTTACAAACTCATTCCATACATCCATCAGTCCTGTCTCCATAATTCCTTCCANATGCTGCGGGACCGGGACCGGGACAAGCTGCGGGACCGGGGGATGCTCAGGGACCAGGGCCGGGAGATGCTGCGGGTGCTGGAGCACAGACAGAGGCAGCACTTTGGGTGTGCGGGGTCGGAGGACCCCCCCGACCCCCGCGCTGCGGTCCCCGCCCTGCTCACCGCAGCAAAAACCATCCTAAACCCGAGCGATTCCCGGTAAAACCTCCCCGGGCCGGGCCCCGCTGCCCCCGCGGGTTCGGAGCTCCCCCATCCCACCTCCGCCCGGGCCCCGCCGGCGCCAGCCCCGGGGGGGATGCGGTACCCCCGCCGGTCATCCCGGGCGGGCCCCGCCTTGTGCCGCCGGTGCCGGTGCCGCAGCCGCCCCCGGGAGCGCGAACAAAGGGCCGGGGCGCGGCGCGGCCCGGCACAGACATCACGTCATCCCGGGCCCGGCCGCGCACCTGCTCCCGANGCCTTGGAATGAATAACTAAAGCAAGAAGGACTTATAATATCCACAAAACACCCCGAAAAATCCCCACCTTTAGTTTGTTATTTAATGCTCCCTCTTTAAAATGAGGCAAGTGCTCTTAAACAGCCCATTTGGAAACAATTCAGCTATTAAAAGCTTTGATGGATATTCAAGAAAAATGATGAGACTCCATTCTCATTCTTATCCTTAATTATTCTTTTTATTTTCTTATTCTGATTCTTTGTGTGTGTTTTGTTTCTGTTGTGTCCTCACAGAATCAGCTCCTGTACCTTCATTTCCTGCACCTCTGATGGCACAACTTGAGAAGCAGCACCCAACAGTTCCACCAGGAAGCACCAAATAACACCTCTGTGATCTTTCTTCCATCAGTTTATCTCAATTCTTAACTATTATCTCAACTCTTACATATTCCCTCAACTCTTCATCCCTCCCAGTGCCTGTTCTTGCAGTGGGAGGAGCAGGGAGTGACTCTTCCCTCTTCATCCTCCTTTTCCTGGCTGAAGGCTCCAACTTACAAACTCATTCCATACATCCATCAGTCCTGTCTCCATAATTCCTTCCAGTTGAAGCCCACACTGATCCAGAGCTGCCTAACCCCAGTTTTACTGCAGCTTTTGCAGCTTTCAGAGCACTCCCAATGCCCATCTGAAATGGCACCCCAGGCTGGCACCTCCCTCCAGCAGAGCAGAACTCTGCCCTTTGGTCCAAACTTTGTGGAAGGGATCTTTGTCCTGATGCTTTCACTGAAAGAACCCCCCAAATCATTGAAAAGCTGCTCTGCTGATGCCCCCGCAGTGGCCCAGTGGTGCCAGCACGTGGCTCTGGGAGCCCGGGGGAGCCCGAAGGCCCGAGCTGAGAGATCTGCTGTCCCTCAGATAAACGGAGGAGGATGGAGGGATAGGGGTGGTGCTTTAAAAGAAAGGCTGGGACCCGGGGCCAGTCCGAGGGGAAGGTCAGGGGGAGAGGATGCTGCGGGACCGGGAGATGCTNCGGTCATCCCGGGCGGGCCCCGCCTTGTGCCGCCGGTGCCGGTGCCGCAGCCGCCCCCGGGAGCGCGAACAAAGGGCCGGGGCGCGGCGCGGCCCGGCACAGACATCACGTCATCCCGGGCCCGGCCGCGCACCTGCTCCCGACCCCCGCGGGCCCCGCGGCGCTGCTGACCCCCGGCACCGGCACCGGCACCGGCACAGGCACCGGCACAGCGGGGCCGAGCGCTGGCACCGCCCCAGCGGAGGGCGCGGGGCTCGGCATCCCCCGGCCCGCGGGGGCGGAGGGAGCGAGGGATGCTCAGGGAGCGGGGCCGGNCAGGGAGCGGGGCCGGGGGATCCTGCGGGGCCGGGGGATGCGGAGGGACCGGGAGCGAGGGATGCTGAGGGAGCGGAGGATGCTGACGGACCGTGAGTGGGGAATGCTGCGGCGCCGGGAGATGTTGAAGGACCGGGGATGCCGCGGGCCCGAGGGACGCTGAGGGACCGGGAGATGCTGAAGAACCGGGCCCGGGGGATGCTGCGGGATCGGGGGATGCTGCGGGCCCGGCGGATGAAGGACTGGGCCCGGGAGATGCCGAAGGACCGGGGGATGCTGAAGGACCGGCAGCTGAAGCTGTCCTGGGGGATGCCGAAGGACCGGGGGATGC
>VWZD01001166.1:51396-78472 GCA_013396695.1 Sakesphorus luctuosus
GGGCGGAGGGGCCGCTCGCCCGGGGGGGCCCGGCCCCCCTCACCGAAGCCGGGGTGCACACTGGTGATCTCGGCCATGGCCCCGCCGAGCCCGGGGCCGCGGGCGGGGTGCGGGGCCCGGTTGCGGAGCGAGGATGCTGTGGCGGATGCAGGAGCTGGCGACTGGTCCCGCTGCGGCGCTCGCCCCGCCCGGCCCGGCCCCGCCCCGCCCGCGNCCCCGGCGGGGACTGCGCGCGCCACCGGCGGCGCATGCGCGGGGCGGCCCCGCGCGCTTCCGCTTCCTGCGCTGGGAGCGGGACCGGGAGCGGCGGCGGGAGCGGGATCGGAGCCCCCGGGATCGGGATCGGAGCCCCCGGGAGCGGCCCCCGGGATGGCGCTGGCGCTGAAGATGCTGCCCTGCAAGAAGCGGCGCGCGGCGGCGGCGGAGGGCGCGGAGGGGACGGGCCGGGGCGCGGGGGAGGCCCCGCGGAGAACCCCCGGTAGGCCCAGCCCGAGCCCCGGCCCCAGCACCGCGCTGGAGGGCCCGGAGGGGGCAGGCAGCCCCACGGGCGGGGACGGGGCCGGAGGTGAGGCGGGGACGGGGCTGGGTTAGTTATTTATCTGTTTGGGCGTTTAACTATCCATTTATCTATTCATTTATTTCTCTATATATTTAGTTATCTGTCTCTCTGTTCGTTTATCTATTTCTGTATGTATCTATATGTTTGCTTTTCTATCTATTAATTTATGTATGTATTTATATACTTATCCATTTCTTTATATATTTAGTTATCTCCCTATCCATTTATTTATGTATATCTGTATCTATTTATATGTTTATTTTTCTAACTATTTATTACTCTATCTATGTATGTGTTTACCTATCTGTATATTTAGTTATCTTTCTATCAGTTTATGTATGTCTCTATTTATCTGTTTATTTTCTATCTGCTTATGTATATATTTATCTCTATATATTTATCTATATATTTAGTTATCTTTCCATCTCTCCATTTATTTATGTACCTATTTATTTGTATATTAGTTTCTCCGTTTATATATTTCGTTATCTTTCTGTTAGTTTTTCTCTATTTATATATTTGGTTATCTGTCTGTCTGTCTGTCTGTCTGTCTATTCATCTCCACATTTATTTATCCATTTATGTGTGTTTACTCCACCTGAGTCGCTTCCCCTGGGCCACATTTCCTGCATTTCTGTATTTAATGTCCAGCTGGATTTGCTGGGTTTGTGTCCTGGGGCAGTTTTCCATCCCCCCTTTACCCCGGCTGTCCCTGGGGCACCTCTGGGGCTCTGCTGTTTGC
Source organism: Sakesphorus luctuosus (assembly GCA_013396695.1). Taxonomy (NCBI): domain Eukaryota; kingdom Metazoa; phylum Chordata; class Aves; order Passeriformes; family Thamnophilidae; genus Sakesphorus; species Sakesphorus luctuosus. The sequence goes on from VWZD01001166.1 coordinate 52,698, forward strand.
AGGGAAGCTCCCCAGGCTGTTCACAGAGGTGACGGTGAGTGCCCAGCGGGATCCCAGTGCCACGGAAAGCGCCACCAGTGCCACCAGTGCCGTGCCCGAGGCTGCCGGGAGGGGCTCCCTGCAGGTGCCCACCAGGATCCCTCCCTCGGGGAAGCCCCTGAGGAGCCCCAGGGCTGGTGAGTGGCTTTTCATCCGATTGTGCCTTGATGGAACAGGCTCTGGAGTTGGGAACACCACGGTGGGGGCTGGTTTGGTTTGAAGTTTTCTCTCTGTGCTCAATAAACTACAACGTGTCCAAGTGGGACTTGCCTGAGCTGAGAGCAGCAATTTTTGGGTACTGAAAACACTGCTTTGCTTCAAAGAAAGTCAGGGTTCTTTTGCTTCCCTGGGAGCAAAGCAGAGCTTCTTGGGAACCACTTTAAATCCTGGGAGCTGGATCCTGCCCTTGCTGTTTGCTGCCTGGAATTTGCAACTTTTTCTCTGGAAAAGGTGTAAAAAGGCTGCTGGGGCCTTTCTGTAAAACCAGCCTTGAAGAGGTGACAGCTGCATGTCCTTCATGGCTCAGTCAGGTCCTGCAGCTTTTGAATCCAGCATTCAGGAGACTTTTTCTGGTTCTTGTAGCTCTTCATTTGGGTTTTTTCCCATCAGTTTTTGGAGGTTTTGCTGCTTCAGAAGCTGCAGAGCTTTTGTACTACTCCTGTCAGAAGGTGCTGGGTGTGAAGCAGCTGAATTTTTAGATCCCATCTCTGCCAATTTTCAGAGGAGCAGGATGGAGAGGACCTGGAGAGGAGGAAAAGGAGGAGGAAGGCAACCAAAAGGAAAAGAGAAGGGAAGAGCCAAGAGGAGGAGGGCTCCTTGTCCTGTGACATCAAGCTGGATGATACCCTGGATCGCACCTTGGAGGACGGAGCCAAACAGCACAACCTGACGGTGGTCAACGTGAGGAACATCCTGCACGTGAGTGTGGGGGCTGGGCAGGGCCCCAGTGCAGCTGGGGGGGCTGCTGGTGGCACTGGGAGTCAGGAGCAAGGGGGTCTTGGGCAGCACCCACGTCCTGATCTCCCCAGACAATCTGTAAGGGACAATCCCAGAGTGTCTGTGGCACCTGGACCCTGCCTTGGTGTTGATCCAACTTCCCTCTATTTCCAAAGGCACGTGGGTGTGTTTTGCTTTCCTGTTCTGCTTTCCCTGAGCAACAGTAGCAGGAATAACTGCCCTGAAATCAGCCTCCTGCTCCCAGGGGTCAGGTGTGGACTGGGAACTCTTGTTTCACCACAAGGCCCTGCTGGAATTCTTGTGGTGCTGATTGAAATGCATCACCCATGGTTGATGTCCAAGCTTTGGGGCCAGCACACAACTTCAGTTAGAAAGGAACTGCCCAGATGTCTGTGGTGTCAGAGCTTTGTGGTGACTCTCTGACTCTGCCCCTCTCTTGGGTGTGCATTTCAGCTCAGCCCAAGGCACAGTGTGGAGAACAAAAGTGATTATTTTCCCGCAGGATCAGAAATGGTGCCTTTCTCCCCACCCTGCAACTGGTGTTGTTCCAATCCAGGGGATCTCAGATATTTCCCCTTTTTGCCATCCCTGTGGCAAACACTCTGGAATCTGCTCTGATTTTTCCAGGCAGGTTCACCAGTGGATTCTGTGCACAGATTAATGCCCCTCTGTGTCCTGTGCTGGAATGAGGCAGCACAGTGTTCTCCAGAGTGGATATTATTCCACACAAGAGTTAACTCTTGTTTTGGAAGCCTGTGAGTGCTCAAAGGTTTGAGTTTAATTAAGAATTAAATTTTCTGGGATCAGCACATTTTGCTGATGTGTGACATGACTGATGATCCCAGCCAAGCTGGTGTGGGCTTTTGTTTTGACTCCTTCCTTTCTCTCTGCTGGGATTTTATCCTGTGGAGCATTCACAGAGAATGTGGTGCAGTGTTTTTATCACTGCTGTGCTGCCTTCAAGTTTATTGTCTGATCACTCAACAGTAATTTTTATTACAGCCTAATCCCAAAGCATTTTGTTTTCCCCTGGCATTTCCAGGTGGTTTATTTGAACATTTATTGTATTTATTACAATAAACTCGAACATTTATTGTATTTATTACAATGTTTCTTTTGGACAAACAGAAAGTAAAGGGTATTTTTTGTGTGTTCCTGTAGGAAGTGATCACAAATGAGCACGTGGTGGCCATGATGAAAGCAGCCATCAGTGAGACAGAAGATATTCCTTTGTTTGTGAGTAAAAAACCTGTTCAGTTTGTTCTGTCAGTTGTTCCCAATGCCTGATGCTTTCCCCAGTCTGTCCTCTCAAGCCATAGAGGGGTGTGGAGAGAAGGGCATTTATCTGTTATGATAATTAGGTCTCATTAGCAGATTTGTGACCAGTGTGTGAGTGTAAATCATGAAACAGGATTAGGAGCAGTGATTTGTGAGGCCTCTCTGGTCATGTCTGAGAGGTCATGAATTTAAAGGTAATGAGTTTAAAGGCAGTGAATTAAAAATAAAGAGGCAAATTTCATAGCAAGGAGTTGCTGGGGGAGAATCTGCAGTAAAGGCAAATGGCTGAATTGGTTGCTGTTGTCTTGTTTTAAACTCTCAGGAGCCCAAAATGACTCGTTCCAAACTGAAGGAAGTTGTGGAGAAAGGAGTGGTGAGTCTGACTTTTACTGTTGCACCTTCCCCTGTTCAAGTGGGGACCAGGGACAGGACCTAAGGGAGCAGCTGAAGCTGTGCCAGGGCAGGGTTGTGATGGGTATCAGGGAAATCCTTCCCCCAGAGGGTGGTGGGCACTGACCAGGCTCCCCAGGGTTTGGGCACAGCCCCAAGGCTGCCAGAGCTCCAAGAGTGCTTGGACAATGGGACAGGGACAGGGTGGGATTGTTGGGGTGTCCTGGGCAGGGCCAGGGGTTGAACTCCTTGATGGTCCCTTCCAGCTCAGGATATTCTGTGATTCTGTGTGTGGTTTGAGTTGTTGGGCCTCCTAAAAGAAGTGTAAAGCTTTTTATTTAATGTAATGGAGTCTTGAAATGAGAAAATCAGTTAAGACAGTGTTGGGGATGAGCAGCCCTGGGCCAGGTCAGAGTTGGGAAGGGCAATGAGCTCAGTGCCCTCTGCCCTGAGGCTGTGCCTGGAGAGCCCATGGGCAGGTTGGAGCCTTTGGCTGAGCTCTCCTGTTGTTTGGGCACTGTGGAGCCCAAGCTCAGGTGCTCCTGTGATTTGAGGGGTTGCCCAAGCTGTGCAGTTCAGCTCTGAGACAGCTGCAGTGTCTGTGCCATCCCCAGGTGATTCCAACGTGGAATATCTCTCCAATTAAGAAGGCAAACGAGGTGAAGGTGAGTGATCTGCTGCTGGGGGGGGGACACACCACACCAGAGATACCATCCTGCTGAGCCAGAGGGCTTTGGGAAGGGGGGAGCAGACTCTTGTCTGGCACACTGGGAGTGTTGGGGACCAGGAGGGTGGCAGGCAGGGCAAGGACAAGGCAACAGGTCCCACAGGGCTCCAGGAGCTGCTTCCAGGGGAAGGCAGAACATGAGGAGGTGCTACCATTCCTTTCTGCTGCACTGGCTGTGTCCATTCTTGTCCCTTTTCAAACCTACTTCCCCTTACTAATATTTTAATATTTCCTTCAGCCTTTTCCAGCAGTCTCCTTCCTTCCTGAGCCTCAGGGTGATTCCTCAGTTAGAAATCTTTGCTCTGACCCTGAGAGTGCAGCTCTTCATCCTGCCTGTTAAAAGCTGTCACCTCTCTCCAATCATGTTGCAGCCACCTCAGTTTGTGGACATTCCCCTTGAGGAAGATGATTCATCTGATGAAGAATACCAGCCTGATGATGAGGATGAAGATGAAACTGCAGAAGAGGTAAATGCAGCTTGTGCAAAGAGCACTCTTTATTTTAACACTTACAAGTCACCTCAAACCTTCTGGCAACCTTTCTTCAATGCTCCATTATCCATTTGGCTAAAAAAGAGCCTTTGAAATGTGAGCTGGAGCAGAGCTTGGTTGTGGGCTGAGGGCACTGTGAGCTGGAGCAGAGCTTGGTTGTGGGCTGAGGGCACTGTGAGCTGGAGCAGAGCTTGGTTGTGGGCTGAGGGCATTGTGCATCTCCTGCCCTGCAGAGTCTGCTGGAGAGTGATGTGGAGAGCACGGCGTCTTCTCCTCGAGGAGCCAAGAGGTCCCGGACACGGCGCAGCTCCGAGGAGGAGGGAGGGACACCCTCTGAGGTAAGCCTGGAAGAGCTGATTTATTAATCCAAAATCAAAGATACATATTATTTCCTAAAGCTCTGGGGACATCTCAGGTGCTGGGTGGCTTTAGGGCCTCGTGCTGTGGCTCCTGCATTGCCATTGAAGGGCTGAATCTGAAATAAGCACTTTAAGCACTGGGAATGGAAACAATTGTCTCAGACAATAGTTACTTTGCTGATTTTTTTTTTTTGAGAGGAGTGCAGGAGTTTGCTGCCTGTGCTTGTGTCTGCTGAAAGCAGGAAGGTGTTTGTGGGGACTGTGTGCTCAGTCAAGGCAGCGGGAGTGGTAGATGCAGAGTGATAAGGACCAAGGATGAGCAGAGAAGGACAAGAAAGTGCCTGAGAACTGAGCTTGGAGTCAGAAAGAGCAGAGTTATATATTGCTATTTCCACATTCTCCTCACCATGAGCTTGTTTCTGGGAGGATTCTGCCACAATAACTGGTGTGCAGGTTTATCAGATCTAACAATGCTGAGGCAGAATCTTTCAAGTATCTCCTTGCCTGCAAGTCTGTTGAATAGTGCATGTATTTGTTCTTTCTGAAAACCAAAGTGAGTGTAACGTGAAGAATCCATTTCCTTCTGGGAAGCTTTTCTCTCCTTTCTACTGTGCCAGACTCTGGCCAAGCAGGAAAAGAGACTTACTCTGTCCTTGGAAATCTGTGTTCTAAATAAAACCTTTTAACACAAAGGCCTTTTTAATTAGATGGAGAAAGTCACCCCACCTGTTGTTAGACATATTAGTGCTGAAGTTGTTCCCATGGGACCTCCACCACCCCCTAAACCAAAGCAAACCAAAGACAGCACCTTCATGGAGAAGCTTCATGCAGTGGATGAAGAGTTGGCCTCGAGCCCTGTGTGCATGGACTCCTACCAGGTACAGTGTTGGGAGGCTAGAATGTGGGGGGTTAGCTGGGCTAAAATTTGTGAGAAATGTGCTGACATTCTGGTGTTCTCTGCCCCTGCTTTTACTGCATTCTGCTCTCCTTCTACTACTTTAAATAATTAAAGTTACTCTAAGCAGTCGGGGCTAATGGAAGGGGGGTGTGTGTGTGTGTGTGTGTGTGTGTGTGTGTGTGTGTGTGTGTGTGTGCCTTGGGCAGCCCCCGGAGTGACCTGAGTGTGTGTGTCCCCCTGAAGTGACCTGAGGGTCTGTGTGTCCCTGGGCAGCCCCCGTTGTGACCCGTGTCCGTGTCCCCGCAGCCCCTGGAGGACCACAGCCTGATCGCGTTCCGAACGCGCTCCAAGCGGCCGCTGAAGGATGTGCCTCTGGGGCAGCTGGAGGCGGAGCTGCGCGCCCCCGACATCACCCCCGACATGTACGACCCGGGCACGGCCGACGACGAGGAGTGGAAGAGGTGGCTGGGAGGGCTCATGAACGACGATGTGGAGAATGAAGGTGTGTTTGGGAGTTGGGGTGTAACAGGGTGGGTTCTACAGTTCCTGAGCGCCGTTGAGAGTTCAGAAAACACAGGATCTTTCTTTCAATTTGAACCAATTTCTCTTTGTCCTGTGACCCAAAGCTCTTGTAAATAGTTTTGCCCCATCTTTTCTGAAAGTTCCCTTCAGGACCTGCAATTAGGTCACACCAGAACCTTCTCTTCTCCAGGCTGAACAATCCCAACTCTCTCAGCCTGGAGAGAGGGATGGAGACTAAAGCAATAAACCCAAACATGTCACACCCCACTTACCACGGGTTCACTCACAGAAGGTGGTCTGACCAACTCAGGACACTCCCCTGCAGGCAGGGGCTGCATCCTTCAGGCTTTGGCACACAGCAGTGTCCCTGCTGTCCTTTTTTAGGGAAAACCCACCACCCACCAGAGCAGGAGTCCTCTCACCTTTATTGAGCCTGCTGGAGACATCTACCTGTGGAGGTGTGACCAGCAAGCTTTGGGGCTTGACTTTGCATTTCTCCTGTGTTTACTGGTTGCTTTTAGCTGTGCAGATTGAATCGAAACCACAGGTTGAAATCACATGACTTTGTGCTTTCTAAACTGGGGTGAAACTCGGATCCCAGAGGAGAAAGCTGGCTCTTTAGGATGGGAATACTGCACATGAGGGTGCTGCCAGCTCAGCTGGGAAGGAGGATGGGTCTGATAATGCTTCCATAAAAGAAACCATTCCAAGCAGTAATTCCAGCCCTCTTTGGGCCAGGCCAGGAGGGAGAAAAGTGCTCCTGCTCCTGGTAACTGCTTGACTTTGGGGCAGGGGAATGACATTTCCAAACCTGCTTCTCCTTAGATGAGGCAGATGATGATGATGACCCTGAGTACAACTTTCTGGAGGACCTGGATGAGCCAGACACAGAGGATTTCAGAAATGATCGTGCTGTGAGGATCACAAGTGAGTTCTTGGGGAATCCTCCCCTCCTGTCTTGTTAGGATTAATAATTCATCTGAGAAGGGGGTTTGTTGCCAGGATTTCTGCAGTGCAGGGTGGATGAAAAAAGCTCTGCATGACCTGAGCAGCTTTGGGCTCTGTGTGAGGGCAGGGGGGGGCTCTGGGCAGAGCTGCTGTGCAGCTTCTCTGCATGGCAAAGGCTGAAAACAGGATTTGGGTGTGATCATGGAGGCTGCAAACTTCAGTCCCTTCAAATTGGAATGTTTGCCTTGTCATTGAGTGTAATCCAATTTTCTCTAAGTCCTCACAATCTTCAACTTATTTTATAAACACCTTCCATCTTTGCAACCAACCACACTTGCTTTGGGTTTTATTACTGGTTAAGATAACTTTAAATTTAATTGGGAAAATGAGTTTTTATATAATGTTTTTGAACCAAAACAATCTCAGTTAAAGCTTTTTTTGGCCCAACATTAAAGGGCCTTTCCTTTTTGGTCCTCTCTTTGCAAAGCAGAGGTTTCCTTTGTGAGGGAAATTCCCTAAATGACTCAATATTATGACAGGATTGCTGAGTATTTCTGGGAAGAGGAATATTCATCCTTTTTGATTTTACTTGCAGAAAAGGAAGTGAATGAACTGATGGAGGAGCTCTTTGAGACAGTAAGTGATGATTTGGGTGTGGCACTGCAGAAAAGAGCTGTCAGATGTGCCATGAAACATGGAGAGGCACAAAGGGGTGGGCTCTGGGAATGCTCAGTCTGTGCCAAGGGCCACAACAGGATCATTTTAGCCTTGGGAAGCTCTGTAGGAACTTCCTTAAGTCCCTGCAGAGCTGAATGTCTGTGCCAAGAGGCTCATCATGAGCTTTATTAGCTGAAGACACTGATGGTGAAGGCACTCCTTGAGCTTCTCATCCTGCTCCATGTGTGCTGCAGTTCCAGGATGAGATGGGGTTCTCCAACATGGAAGATGAAGGTCCAGAAGATGAAGATGTTGTTGCAGAGTCTCGGCCAAATTTTAATACCCCACAGGCCCTCAGGTAGGAGTTGTTTGGGGTCATAAAAAGCACCAAAAAGCCTTTATGGGGAAAATGACTGTCTGAGACAGCTGAGGGCTGGGAATTAAATGAGTATAAAGTTTGGAAATTGGCTTTTGATGATTTTTGGGTTATGCTCAACTTGAAGAGCAAAGGGTGTAAAGCAGCTCCACCCCTGGAAGTGCCCAAGGCCAGGCTGGACAGGGCTGGGAACAGCCTGGGATAGTGGAAGGTGTCCCTGCCCATGGCAGGGGGTGGAAAAAGATGCTTTTTAAGGCCCCTTCCCAACCTCAACCCTTCCATAATTCTCTTATGTCTTTCTAGGGAGTAAATCCAGTGTGTTTAACCCAGAACAGCCTCTGCAGGGGGAGTGGTGTCTCCTTGTTTATGGGGCAGAGCAGCTCAAGCTCAAGCTGTGTCTGTTTGGGAAAGGAGCTAAACTGAAGGCTGGAGCTTGTGGGTGCTCCCTCTGGGCTGAGCAGTGCCAGAGGGGAGTGCAGGAGCAGAAAACCAGCTACAGGCTCAAAGCCAGGCAGCTTTGGGCTCTCTTTTATTATTTGGGCTCTCTATTTGTTGGTATTTGGCTTTGGTAATGGGGAGTTTTATTCACTTTTCCTTGGTGGACAGTTCTCCCAGTTGTTTCTTCCCTGGGTTTATCTGTATACAGGATTCTTGAAGGTGTTTAGGGGCAGAATTTCTGGATGTATTGTTTTTATGCCACCCTGCATTGGGAATATTCTGGAACAACTTCAATTCTGGAACAACTTCATTTATAACTGACTTCAGGCCTGTTACAGAAGGGAAGCTGATAACCAGCAGAAATCAGGATATTAACTGTTGTGGCAAAAATAAATAAAAATGAAATAATAAATAAAACAAGGGATAGTTGGAAGTGTTTTTGAAAGGATGGTGACAGGGACATCCTCTCTCCGGCTGCAGGAGTAGCTCTTACTGTAGGATCTCTAGGAGAGTCCTCTGCATGAAGTGGGTAATACTGAATTTATTAATTTTTTTAATAAAGCAACAGCTTTTGAAGCAGTGTGGGGTCTGTCTGGACACCCTCCAGATGATTCAATGCCCCCCAAATACCTTGCTGGTGGCAAAAGTTCAGTAGGGAGAGTTCTTATGTGTTTGAGATTGGGTTAGATCTGTGCAGAGTGTGTGGATAACTCAGGTTTTTCAAGCTGAGTAGCACGGGGAGTGCTCGACCTGTGCATGGCAGAGACAGAGTAAAACAATCTCAATCAGTGGGAATGGTCATTAAACCATTTTTAATGTGTTTTGCTGCTTTCCAACAGGTTTGAGGAGCCTTTGGCCAATTTGCTGAACGAACAGCACCGGACGGTGAAGGAACAGCTGGAGCAGCTGAGGATGAAAAAGTCCTCCCTCAAAACACCCCAAGAGGCTGAAAAATCCAAATCCCCAAATGAGAAGCCCCTCCAGAGCCTGGTTTTGGACAGTGCACAGAGAAAGAGGCTCCAGCAGCAAATGCAGCAGGTAATGAGATGTGTGGTCTGACCCAATGAGTCTGTGCTGTGGGGCAGGGAAAGCCAAGGGCACAGCAGGGCTTTGGTTTCCTCCTTTAGGGAATGAGTTGGAAAAGCTGCATCAGAAATGTTGTTGGATGGTGCTCACATGTCTGATTCCACATGGAAAGACAGTTGGAATTGAGTGTGTGAAGTAGAGCTTATTTCTTGGCACCTGTTCTCATGTGAAACACCTTTGAATCCTGACTCTAATCTGTCAAAATCCTGTTTTCATCAACTCCTTTAGTACTGTCTGTTATTCTTGATCTGGTTTGGATTTTTTTTACCTCTTCCCACCACACCAAACTGTAGAAATTCAGAACTGGCCAGTTCTGAGAGCTGAAGTTATTGTTGCTAAAGAAATAGTTATGTATTTATTTAGAAAGAAATCAATCCTTTTCTGGATTGTTTTGGGATGAGACTTTGGGACAAAAGCTGGGAAACTGCCCTAAGGTGAGGGATTCAAAGTTTGTGTAATAAACTTCCTGCCAGTGCAGATTGAGGTTTCCCCTCAGGTTTTTATTGCAGTTTTCTGCAGTCAGAGGTTTTTGGGCTGCTCTCTTGTGCCTCTAGACTTGTGCTTTGATTTCTGATAGACTGAAATAAACCAATTTGTGTGATTTTATTCCTCCAGCATGTCCAGCTTCTGACTCAAATCCATCTCCTTTCAAGCTGCAACCCTGCCCTGAGTTCAGAGGCCACCACAACCCAGATGTTCTTGGTAAGGAGGAGCCTCAGCTCAGAGCTCCATAAGTTCTTAAAATTGCTGCTCACTGTGGGTATTTGGAGAGATTCATTTATTTAACTGATCTCATTAAACTTTGAAAGGTCCTGGAAATAAAAATCACAGAATAATTTGGGTTGGGAGGGACCTTAAAGACCATCCAGTGCCACCTGTGCCACGGGCAGGGAACCTTCACTGGCCCAGGGTGCTCCAGCCTGGCCATGGACACTTCCAGGGTGGGACAGCATGGAATAACCTGTGCCAGGGCCTGCCCACCCTGTGTTCCTGCTCAGAAATAAGACTTTCAGAGATTTTTGTGTGCACTCCATGCATTGTCTGTGCTCTGTGTGTGTGCCCTGCAGAGTGAGCTCGGCAGCTTCGCCCACAGCTCCACCCTCCTGCACCTGGAGCTCAACCCCAAATTCCACACCATGTTCCAGCCCTGCAACCTGCAGGGGGCCCTCAAGCTCCTGGAGGACTTCCATGCCCAGGTCCCCGTGGAGTGCAGCCCCAGAAAGGCTGTCAAGAAGAATAATGGTAAGAGAGAGGGGACAGGAGGGGAAGGTGGTCACAGCGAGAGTCACTCGTGGGTGAAGGGAACTCCCCAGTGGGACCCTCCCAGGGCTGTTCTGGGGGTCCCACTCACCCCTCACACTGTCACAGCAGCTCCAGTGGCCCTCCCCACCCTCCCAGTGTTTTCACAGACAGTGTTTTCAAGAAGCCAGTGGTGTAAAACATTTGTCCACACACATTTCTGTCCTTGTCCATTCTTTCCCAGCCACTGAATTCTCCTGTTTGCCAAAGCAAGTGGCCTGGATTTTTGCAACAAGGAAAGTCTTCATGTACCCAGAGTTACTGCCCATCTGTGCCCTGAGAGCAAACCCTCCCCGGGACAAGATTGTCTTCACCAAGGCAGAGGACAAGTAGGTGCCCACAATTCCTGCCCAAAATGTGCCACCTCTCTGGGCAGGGGCATTTCTGGGGTCCAGCCTGGCACATCCCAGCTGGAAGGTTTGTTATCTCCTCCCCTCCCTCTTTCCCTGTTCAGTTTGTTGGCTTTAGGTCTGAAACATTTTGAAGGCATCGAGTTCCCAAAGCCTTTGATCAGCAAATACCTCCTGCCAACCAAAACTGCCCATCAGCTCACAGTGAGGATCAAGAACCTCAACATGAACAGAGCCCCAGACAACATCATCAGGGTAAGGGCACATTCCCAGCCTGGCCTGGGGTGGTGGCACCAGGAGAGATGTTCTCTCTATTCCAGGGCCCTTCCTATGCCCTGGAACTTCCTTAAGGTTAAATGTAAAAGTGTAAAGACACTTTCTGAAGATAAAATATCATCCTTTTGTTAGCAGTGAGGATTTACTCCAAAACACTTCATCCCCTGGACTTTGCAAGTCCTTTGGTTGTTGTTTTGACTCTTTAGGGCCCAGCAGAGTCCTGATACAACTGTCACTTCAGTAATGCTGACAAAAATCCATACAAATAGTAACCTTTGGAGTAGCAAAGCTTCAAAAAAGTGCTTCCTGCAGAAGGTCCTGCTGGGCATTGATCCTGTCCCACTGCTGAAGGGAGGGTGGGAACCAGAAACACCTAAACCAAGTTTTCCTGGACATCTGCCAGAACCTCTGGCTTTCTTTGAGAGCAGCCAGGCTGGCACTCTGAGCTCTTGCTCAGCCTTGGGTGTTAATTTTTAATATTTAATGTTTCTGTGGGTAGAACCTTATGAAAGCAGTGATGAGAATCCCTTTATTGCACCACCCTCCTCCATCCCAGCAGTACCTGCACAGGTGACCACCTGAGCACTGCCTGGAATTGTCTCCTGTCTCCTCACAGTACTACAAAAAGACAAAGCAGTTGCCTGTTCTGCTGAAGTGCTGTGAGGAAATCCAGCCCCACGAGTGGAAAGCTCCTGTGGAGAGGGAAGAACATCGCCTGCCATTCTGGCTAAAGGTGCTTCTCTGTCCCCTTTGGGCTCTGCATCCTTGTTGGGTTGAGTTCTCCTGGCTTTTCCTTGGGTTTCATTCCTTGTGGGTTTTTATTTGGGTTTTTCCTCCAAGGAGTTGGAGGCCTGGAGGCCATGCCTGTGAGTCAGTCAGGGAGAAGTATCTGGGCAGAGAACTGGACTCAGATGCCATAAAATCCAGTTCTCCAGACCACCCACAGTCACACAGGGAAGTTCCCTTCCCACAGAATCCTGTGTTTGCTAAGCAGACTTTATAAAGTAATTTAGTCCTGTTATTTCTCTCAGGGTCTCAGAGTCCTTTAAAGGCTTTACAGTCTCATGAATTTAATGTAATATTAAGTAATACAGAGTAGTATGAAGTAAATGAAAGCAAGTTGTTCTCTGGCACCTTCTGGGGTGCTGTGGGAAGTGGGGAATACAGCAATAATAATATTAAATGTAATGAATTGCTGCTCCCTTAGGCAAGCTTGCCCTCCATCCAGGAGCGACTGAAGCAACTGGCAGAGGATGCCAAGGAGATGCCACCTTCACCCACTGCAGAATCTGCCTTTTTGGGGCCAGGAAAGGAACCTTCAGACACAGAACATGATGACAAATACCCTTTGCTCATGCCCAAGGGCCTCGTGCTCAGCCTCAAGCCCTTGGGCAACAGGTTCCCACGGAGGGCCTGGAGGAGGCAGAGGGCATCAGCACTGAAGCCTGTGCTCATCCGGCCCAGCCCGGGCCTGCAGCCCAGCCCCAGCCCCAGCCCTGAGGACCAACACAGGGCTGTGAAGGTGCCCCAGGCAGAGGCTCCTCCCAGCAAAGTCCTGCTCCAGGTGCCTCAGCCCGTGCCAGCGGTGCCAGCGGTGCCAGGAGTGCAGGCTCTGAGCGTTCCAGCCGTGGTGGGAGCTGGGGATGGCTTGGAGTTCCAGAAGGTGCTCTCCACTGGTCCTTCAGACTCCAGACAAACCTTCCCAGCTGCTGTGCCACCGGCCCTGGTGCCCCCAGAGCTGGGCACTCTCCAGCCCAAGCTGATGCTGCCGGCGCTGGGTGGGACCAAGAGCCGCAAACCTTGTGCCCGCAGAGGCAGCCAGAAGAAGAAAAGCCCCAAATGTGCCCCTCTGCTCAAACCCTCCCCCTTGATCCAGCCCTCCCCTGTCATCCTGACTGTGCCAGTCCCTGCCACTGCTGTGAAGGTGCTCAACATTGGTGGTGGCTGCAACGTCCTGCAGCCCGTGGGCACCGCAGTGGGCAGGGGCACCCAGCCCATCCCGCTCACCACCCTGCTGGTGAACCCTGCCCCCTTCCCCTGTGCCCTGCCCCAGCCCCTGGTGGCCTCCCCCATCCCCTCCCTCATTGTCTCTCCCAGCCCTGTGGGTCTCCCTGCAGCGGCTCTCGGGGAGGGTGAGGAGCAGCTGAGCCGAGTGTACCCCAAGGTGGAGCCCAAGGCGGAGCCCCCGGAGCTCTTTGTGCCCTGCCCCAGCCTGGCCCCCAAGGAGGAGTGTGGGGCAAGTCCTGCCCCCTCCCACAGTGCCAGCCAGGACAAGGGCATCAAGGGGGAGTGCTGCAGCTGGGCAGTGGCAGAAGGGGACGGGAACACATCAGAGCCGTTGCCTGTGGAGCTGTTGCCTCATTTGGAAGACCCACATGAAGCAGTGAAAATGGAGCCTGAGGATTCAAGTGAGGCTCCCAAGGAAGCCAAGCCAGCCCAGCAGAGGGATCTGCTGTGTGCTGAGGTGAAGGAGGAATTCCTGCTGGACCTTGGCCAGGAGCTGAACGTGGAGGCCACGTGTCCGTGTGAGCCAAAGAAGGAACACGCTGGGGGTGAGGAGAAGGGACAGGAGGAACAGCAGGTCCTGCAGTCCCCTCCTCGTGGGGAGCAGCAGGTGGAGGCAGGTGCTCCTGGGCCACCAGGGAGCAGTGAGTCCCCCAGGAACCCTCCTTACCCAGCAGAGCTGGAGCCAGAGTTCAGCAGCCCCCTGGGAAGACCAGAGGACTCGTCCAGCATAGATGGCCAGTCCGTGGGGACACCAGCTGGCCCCGAGGCTGGGGGAGACAGGGAAGGGCAGGAAGAGGAGGAAGAGGATGACTTTGATGATTTCACGCAAGATGAGGATGAGGAAATGTCATCAGCCTCAGAAGAATCTATTCTGTCAGTGCCAGAACTTCAGGTAAAAGCAGAGAAGTATTTAAAAGACTTGCTGGTGCCAACTGTGGGTGTCCTGAACCCCTCTGTGGTGCCAGGGCCAAGCACAGTGGGAATGCAGCTGGAAAGGTGGGCTGGGAATTCTGCAATCCCTTGGCACTGTGCTGCCCACAGTGGACACCACGTTTGTCTGAGCAGATCTGAGGTCTGAGCTAAGGGAATATATTGAAAATACCCAGATTCCAATTCTGCTGAGTTGCAAGGAGTCCTCAGTGAGGCTCCTTAATTAGAAGTGTTTCAAATGAAAATTACTTTCCAGGTCACAGTTCCTGCTGGCCTTTAAGAGCTGAGATGACCATTAAGGAATCCCATCTCTGACTCAAGGTCTGATCTGCTGAAGGGCAGAGTCTGAAATTTAATTTTGCATGACACAAAACCAGACCCCTCTGGAGGGGTTTTGAATCCTGTTCCTTCATGGAATCCTCTGTTTGGGCAGATGCTGATCTGTGGAATTGGCTGTTAGAATCAGGATGGAGGGAGGGAGCTGCTGAAGGATGTTAAACAATAAAATAAAACCATGTGATGTTCTTTTGTTGTTACTTTCTAAGGAGACCATGGAAAAACTGACTTGGCTGGCAACAGAGAGACGTTTGAGCCAAGAGGGGGACTCTGAGGAAGAGAATTCCCAGGAGGAGAACTCTGAGCCTGAGGAAGAGGAGGAGGAGGAAGGGGAAGGAATAGAGAGTTTGCAGAAAGATGATGAAATATGTGGAGATACATCAGAGGAGCCTAAATCTGCCTTCTCATTGGAAAAGACAACTTCCCCCCAGGTGGAGACCCACAGGACTCCAGCAGGTGAGCTCAGGGCTTTGTCTGGACACAGAGTGGGGACATAGGGCTGCTCTCAGCATGGAAAGCAGAACAGGGGGTGCTCTCTGGGTTTAATTCATTGAATGTGCTTTAAGTGATGCTTTCAGCCTGGAGATCCAGTTCTGTGACCCAGCCAGAGTTCTGTAAAAGCAGTTCCAACCACAGAGCCCTTGTGCCTGTGAGCTCTTCAGTTGTTGGAAGGCATTCCTGCCTCAGAGATTTGCAGGCACATTTGTGCTTTGTGTCATCTCATACCCAGTAAGTCAAATCTTTGCCAAGTTGAAATTTGTGTGCTGAGATCAGTTGGGGAAAAAGAAATGAAACAAAACAGAATGCAGCAAGATGAGCTTGAGGAGATGGAACCAACAGACTCCTAATGCTAAAGCCATAAAAACATCAATGTAGAACCTCTTAGTACCCTATTTTATCCCCTGTTGTGTGACATCAGGTGTTTCTCTGTGATTTTAACTCTGTTATGTGAATAATAAGCTACAAGAGCCATTTTCAGTGCTAACAGCCAGCCCTGAGGCTCCTGTTGTGCCTCTGTTGCCCCCAAGACTGTTCTCTCCTGTGCAGAAGCTGTGTCCAGCCCTTTTGGGCAGGTTGGAGCTGAGGAGCAGCTGGGATGGGCTTGGGGGTGGATCCAGAGATGTTTCCTGTCAATGCTGTGGGAATCACCAGCCCATGGGAGCTGTTGGCCAGTCTGGCTCCTGGGAATTGTGTTGCTGCTGCACTTCCAGGGGAGCACAGCCAGGAACTCCTCACTGACTCTGCAACCTGCCTTTCTGTTGGAGCTGGGAGCACCTGTGCCTCAGCTCACCTTGTGCTTGTTCCCAGGAGAGACCCTGAAAGCCCCTGGGAAGAGCAGGAGCTCCCACAGGACCAGGCCCAAGCGGGGCCGGGCTCGTGGCAGCAAAGACACCTCCAAGCTGCTGCTCCTGTATGATGAGGACATCCTGGAGAGGGATCCCCTGAGGGAGCAGAAGGATCTGGCCTTTGCCCAAGCCTACCTGACCAGGGTAAGGCAGCCCAGGAATGTGGGACACTGGGGAGTGCTCTGACTGAGCCACAGAACTGCCAGTCCTAACTGGGAGCACTGGGCTGGCTGGGAGGGGGTTATTCCTTCACACACCTCCCAGACTGTCTTGGCCTGGGAGTTTTATTGGTTTGCTCTTCCTCCTCCCTCCCTGTGCTGTGTGGGGAGGTGGGAGTGAAGGAGGGAGGGCTGGGGGTGCTCAGGTGCTCCTGGTTGGGTTCCCTTTCCTTGGGAGCAGTTCAGGTTTATCTTCAAGGAAGAGACTGTGTTGGCTCAACAAAACTGGAAGCTCTGTGTAAATTCTGAGCAGGGGGAGAGCAAAGATTACCAGATTAAAAGAACTGAGGAAGAAATCCTTCCCTGTGAGGGTGGGCAGGCCCTGGCACAGTTTGCCCAGAGCAGCTCTGGCTGCCCCTGGATCCCTGGAAGTGTGCAAGGCCAGACTGGAGCAACCTGGGCTGGTGGGAGGTGTCCCTGCCCGTGGAATTAGTTGATTTTTAAGGTCCCTTCCAACACAAGGTATTTTATGATTAACTTGTTCTCTTCCTGGATATTCAGAAGTGCTGTTGCTCCTTCCAGGTCCGTGAGACCCTGCAGCACATTCCTGGGAAATATGAAGACTTCCTCCGTGTTATTTATGAATTTGAGATCAGCACAGGCAAAAGAACAGCTGTGGATCTCTATTCCACCCTCCAGAAACTGCTGCAGGACTGGCCCCAGCTGCTCACAGATTTTGCTGCCTTTCTTTTGCCAGAGCAGGCTCTGGAGTGTGGCCTGGTAGGTACAAGGAGAGGAGGAGACCACATTTAAAGCACATGAATGTTTGTGGGAATGAAAGGATGAGGAGTTCTCCCCAGGGTGGGAAAAGTGAACAGCTGGTAAATAATTTGCTGTTTTATTAATGAGAATTGGGAAGTTTGGTGGTTGTTGTGAAGCTCCTGCTCAGCTGACTGTGGAGGACCAGCCTCTTCCAGCTCCATCCCAGGCTGACTGCAGGGTCTGTGGTTCCCTGGTCTCCAGGTCAGCCTTCCACTTACAGACAGAGGTTTTCAGCTCTTTTATTCTCTCTGCATTCCCCTGTCTTGTGGTTAAGCAGAACTTTATAGTAAGTATTGATTGTACAAAGTGCTGTTCCTCCTCCTCCTCCACATCCCCCAGTTTTGCAAAGGGCATCAATACAATAATTGAAACAGGAATTTTACAGCTGGTTTAAGCCAACTCCAGATGTGTGGGAATGTGTTCCTGAACCTGAGGGTGGATGTTTTCCTCCTGTGTAGTTTGAGGAGCAACAAGCATTTGAGAAGAGCAGGAAGTTCCTCAGACAGCTGGAGATTTGCTTTGCTGAAAATCCTGCCCACCACCAGAAGATCATCAAAGTGCTGCAGAGCTGTGCAGACTGTGTGCCCCAGGACATTGCAGAGGTAACCAGGGGGGTCCTTTCTGCAGCCCTCTGGGGGTGCTCCTGGCCTATGTCCCTGTCCCTGGAGACCACAGGAGTTTGCTGAGCATGTTGTGCTCCCTTGGCTCCACCTTCCACCAGCCCAGGTTGCTCCAAGCCCTGTCCAACCTGGCCTTGGGTTCAAGGAGAATTGGAGCTGCCTCTTCAAGAGGCCTCCCAGTTGATGCCCTGCCTGTCTCCTCTGTCCCAGCTCCCCCTCTCCTTCACCACTTTGCAGATGAGATTTTAGATTCCTCCAGAGTCTGCCTGGAGTTCTGGAGGGGCATTTCCCTGCTGGTTTGATAGCTGAGTGTGGAGTGATCCCACAATATTCAGGAGTGGCTCCAGTGCCAGCGCAGACCTCCATATCAGAGGTCTAACAAACCTTGGTGCTCCACTTTGAGAATCCCTCAGAGGACAATGGGATGACATGGACTGAGACTTGTTTTCTGTGGATTTCTCCAGCTGAAGACCCAGATGTGGCAGCTCCTGAAGGGACATGACCACCTGCAGGATGAGTTCTCCGTGTTCTTCGACCACCTCCGGCCCTCGGCCAGCAGGATGGGAGACTTTGAGGAGATCAACTGGACAGAGGAGAAGGAGTATGAGGTGCAGCAATCCCTTCCCCAAGAGCAGAAAAGAGAAAAGCAGAGATAAGGGATGAGTTAGAGCTGGAAGAACTCCAGCAGGGACTGGAATTCCAGGGAGGGGGTAGCAGTGGGGTGGGAGAGCTGCTGGTGGAGTGAAGCAAACCCTTCACATCTGAACAGGATTTCTGCCTCTGGGGAGAACAAAGGTGAGAGCAGAGTTGTGTGTTTGTTTTATTGTAGTTTGATGGCTTTGAGGAGGTATCTTTGCCAGATGTAGAAGAGGAGGATGAGCCACCCAAGATTCATGGAGCCACCAAAAGCAAGAAGAGGAAAGAGATTGGAGGAGGCCAACACCACGACAAGGTGGGCCTGAGGTGTCCCCTGGGGGCTTTGAGTGGGGGCATGTCCATGGGGACACACTGGAAGGCGTGACAGGAGCCTCAGGAATGTTTCTGTAGTGCTTTGCTTGGCAGCAGCACCACCCCTTCAGTCCCCAGGGGGGTCCCTGCCCCCTGTGCCCTCTCTTGTGCCCTCTCTGTCTTTGCCAACTGGAGTGTGTCTGTTCCAGGAGGTCGAGTGGGTGGATGGGCTGAAGGAATGTTCCTGTTCCTGCCATGAAGGGAGCAGTGACCTCAAGCTAAAGAAGAGCAAAAGGAGGAGCTGCAGCCACTGCAGCAGTAAGGTCAGTGGGCAGGGCAGTCCTGCCAGGAGTGCCCCTGGGTGGTGATCCTTGTGCCTCCCAAATAGTGGGGTGAGGAGGGAAGCAAATCCCAAGATGCCCAGTGGTGTCTCCTCCCTGGAGCTCTGCCCATTCTATCTCCTCCTCACTTCCTACTGCCCCTCCTTGCTGTGCTAAATAATGTCATTTTTGGTGTTCTTTTGGGTTAAGAACAAGTTTTTGGAGTGGAAGGTGCTGATGTGGCCACTGTGTGAAAAGACCTGTGCCTGTTAATAATTATCATCATCATCATCATCATAGTGCCATAGTTGGGAAGCAAAGGCAGAGGTGCAGGTTGGGATGGACAGACCAGGTGTGTGATTCTGTCTTTGGGTTGCTCTGCAGGTGTGTGAAAACAAATTTTATAAAAATAAGGATGCTCAAGAGCTGACTGCAAGCCTTGCTCAGCAAGAGGCAAGTCCTCAGGCAGAAGGGAAGGATTCTGGAATGTCTAAGGAAGCTGCAGAAGAACTCTTGGAGAACAGGGACGAGGCAGAGGATGTGCAGAGCAAAACAAAGCCTGTTCCTAGGAAAGGGGACTCTGTGTCTTCAGGTGGGTGAAAGTCTGTGCAGAGGGAGGCTCTGAATCCTCCCCACCGTGGCTCTCACAGGTGAGCAGAGGTTTAGGACTCTGCAGTGCACATTTATTGAGAATAATGAGAAGTTTTAATTGGTGTTCCTCCACTCTGGATGCTGTAAATGTGCTGAGCATTCCCTGCAGCAAACCCTTTCCTGCCTGGAGAATATTCTCCCCTTTGCACAGTGATTGGTCCAGTTCAGCTTCTCTTGCCAGGATCCCAGTCCAGCCCCCAGTACTGCCAGTCCATGATACTGGTTCTTTTTCAGTTCCCATTTCAGCCCAGCAATTCAAACCCCCCATTTTAATCTGCCTTTAAACGATTTCCTTCGTGGTGTTTTTCCTTCAGTCTGGTCCAGACAAGGAGAAACACAATTCTTACAGGACAAACAGCCTGAGGGAGACCTTTTGCCCCTCCCAGGACCAGGGCTGAGCTGGAGCTGCTGTTGGGGACAGCACAGAGTTAAATACAGAGGTTTGAACATGAGGCTGCCTCATGTCTGGGTTTGTGGCCAGGCTGCCAAGAGCAGCAGTAACTGTTTCTCTGCAGAGTTTGGCTCTGGGAAATGCACTCAGGGATTTTATGGCATCACTTCCCACAGCAGCTGGTTGTGGTAACTCACAGTGGTGAAGAAAATTGACTGTAGATTGTCTTACTTGAAGGACAGAGTGGGTGAAGTGCAGGTGGAATAACAACAAAGCTGCTCCCAAACTGTTCTCCTTTGCAGCATTAGGCTCTGAAATAAAAATCTCTTTTAAAGTCATTAATTAAAGCCCTCCAGGAGTTTTACTGACACCTTATCTCCCCTTGTTTGGGTTTCTTCCCAGGATCTCACCTGGAAGGAAAGGTTGCCTCCAGCAGACATGGACCTTCTGAAAAAGCTGCCCCTGCTGATGCTCAGGTTGCAGAAGGTGCCAGTGCAGGTGTGGGTGCTGCCAAGCACAGAGACTCTGCTGCCACTGGCCCCACATGGACTCAGCTACAAAAAGCTGCTCTAAAACTACCTCAAGAAACCAAAGACTGCCCTTGCACTGTGGGAAGTGGCAGTGAGGGACTAAAGCAGCCTCCTGGAGGGCATGGGGACACTGGCCTGGGGCTGGGCAGGGACCTGCTGCTGCCCTCAGCCTCTGCCACAGGGTCAGCAGGGCCCTGCCACACTCAGGGCCTGCCTTCTGGACCAGCAGAGAAGCTCAGGAGGCCTGGCCTTGCTTCAGAAGTGGGTGGGAAAGGACTTGAGGGCCCACCTTTGCCTCTGGAGGGAAAAGCTGAAGCAAAGCAGGGCTGGCTGACAGTGGGGAGGAGCTGCAGCCCAGGGGCCCCTGCTCACCGTGGTGTGCAGACAGAGGGCACAGCTGGCACTGGAGAGGGTCCTGAGGGCAGGCTGAGGGCAAGAGGAACCAACTGCCTCCAGGTGCATCAGCACCCTGAGCAGAAGGAGCCCAGAGTGGGGCACGAGGAGCAGCAGCAGCGAGTCACAGAGGCCACTGTGTGTGCCAAGAACAGCAAAGTCAGCTCCACTGGGGAGAAGGTTGTCCTCTGGACCAGGTACTGACCTCCTGCAGCCCCCCTGCCTTCCCTCCTTGGCTCCAGCTCTCAGATTACATCCCTTATTTTCATGTTGTATTCCCCTATTCTGCTGTCTCCTCCCTTTGATGAATATTCTGCCTCATTTCCATGGTCCTTCAGAGCTTGGGCCCCTGAGCAGCACTGGCTGCTCCTGGCATTGTTACTGCAGCACTTCAGCCTGGCAGAGAATCCTTTTTACTCTTTCAAAAAACTTTAAAACAGGTCAAGGCAGCTCTGTGAGTGGAGGTGGCAGGAGGAGGACAGGGAGGAACCTTGAGCAGGGCTTGTCCTCCTGAACCAGGAGCAGGCTTTGGGCTGGGGGCGGGGGCTGGACTTCCCTCCCTGGTCTGGGGCTGCCTTCACAGCTGTTTGTTTTGCAGGGAGGCTGACAGAGTCATCCTCACCACCTGCCAGGAGAAAGGAGCCCACCTGGACACCTTCCATGCCATCTCCCAGAAACTGGGCAACAAGACAGCCAGTGAGGTGAGGGGCTGCTGTGGGGCAGTGCCCAGGGAGTGGGGCAGGGGCTGCCAGGGAAGGGTGGGGGGCTGCTGCCATGCTGTGGTCTCCCAAACAAATTAAAGGAAAAACCATCCCAACTGCAAATAACAAAATCAACCCCAAACCAAACCCTGGAGCAGAAATCCTGAGTGCCCTGGTCCTTCTTACAGTGTGACCACAGATAGTTGAGCCTCACACTTGGCACCAGAGTTGTGTCAGTGGCTGCTGCTCAGGTCTTCAGCCTCCTGCTTCTGTCCAAGGAATCTGCCTGGTTTTGCCTCTGAATCTTCCCAAACTGCCAGATTTTACCTGCAATGTGACTGTTCCTCCAGAGAAAACAAGAGTCTCATGCTCTTCATTTCTCTTTTCCTTTATGACTGAATCTTGCCTGGAATGTGATGGTTGTGTTTATGGTTTTTTCCATGTTGCAAAACACCCTGAACTTTGTAATAATGAAATTCCAGTTCCATGACACCTTTTGGGTCACTGTTGCCTTTCCCTTTGTCCTCAGGTGTCCCACAGGTTCAGGGAGCTCATGAGGTTGTTCCACACCTCCTGTGATGGGAGCTCTGAAGATGAGGAGGATGCAACAAGTACCAGTAACACAGACCAGTTGTCAGATAAAGACCTTCTGCTTTCTGAGGAAGAACCTGATGACTGAGGTGATAAACTACTGACTGTCCCAGAAGGCTTTTCTGCCAGTTTGCTGCTAGACAGGTGCTGTGGAAAAATGTTTGCACAGGTATTAAGACAGCACCTTCCTGTTCTTTGTTCACTTTTCTGCTCCACTTCTGATGAGCTGCATTTCCAGCCTGTTCCAAACTGAAGGCATCAGGCAAGATGTGAGGGTGAGAATGTTCTCCAGAACCTCCCTGGGGAGATTCAGCAGTGGAAAAAACTCGTGGACACTCACCTGGCCTTAGGGTGGAGGTTGGACCCAGCAGCTTTGGACCAGAACATGTAAATATTGTACCCTAAGATGTCAGTTTTCATGTGCAACAAACACTTGACTTTTTCTAAGTTGTGCTGATTGTATGTGAGAAGTTACAATTTGAATTCTGTATTTATTGTGTGGGTGTGTTTGAAGTGGGCACAGCAAATCCACTTTGCACAGTTAAAAAAACCCAAACATCCAAAAACAGCCCCCCAAAAGCAGCTTTTCTCCTCCACAACACAACTGGGAGCAGCTGGAGACCTCAGGCCAGCCTTTGTGAGAGGATTTTGGAGAAATAAGAAGGAGCAGCTGGACCATCTCCAAAGCCATTCCCTTTATTCTGAAAGTGATCTCAAAGCCACTCTCACTTCTCTGTCCCTGGGAATAAAGGTGGGTTAGTCTGAATCTGCTTCATCCTCAGATTCATCTGCTCCAAACCCTGTTTCATAGCACTGGGACAGAGTCCTCAGCTCCTCCAAGGCCTCCTGGAAGTCGTCCTGTTCCACCCCAGCCGTGAAGAAGCTGCTGCAGCGCCGCACGGGCCGTGCCTGCAGGTCCTGGCACAGGCCTGAGAGCAGCTGCTGCAGCCCAGGGGAGGCCTGCAGGGCTGCCAGCACAGGGATGCTCTGCACACCTGCAGGGGTGGACAAACATTGGGCTCAGGCAGCCACCAAAACCCGGGCACTGCCCCTGCACCAGCAGCTGCCTTGACTCGGCATAAAGAGCTGCTCAACACTTGTAGGTTGTGCCCTGCAAACACCCACAGTGGGTTGGGTTGGTATTTTTACAGTAATTTTTACCTCTGTTAGGCCCTGCTGAGGAAGGACCCAGAGCTTTGTCCTGGAGGAAGCCTTGTCTGGTCAGGAGAGGAGAGAAGAACTGGGGGAAAGGAGGTCTGGTGTGGCAGGGCTGCTGGAGCACGTGGGCTGTGCTGTGAGGAGGAGGAGGAGGGAATAAAGTCACCCCAAACCCCCTCAAGGGTTCCCCCTGGGGTAAAGCAGCCCCCCCTCGCTGTGCCCACCTGAAGGCCCCTGGGAACAGGGTGTGCAGGTACTGCTGGAGCACCTGCTCGGGGCTCTCATGGCTGTGAAGGAGCTGCTGTCCTGGGGAGCTGCTGAAAGGAAACCAGGCCAGGCTTTTCCAGGCTGAAAACAGCTGCTTTTGAGCTGTTTTGCTCTCAAGTGAAACTGGTGACTGCTCCTCCACTCAGCTGCTCTGCCAAGGGTGACTCCTGGGAGGAATCCCTGCTGGGAGAGCTGCAGTTCCCAAGGCACAAGTGCAGTCCAAAGGCTGATTTACCTGCTGGGCCTTGCTTTGCAAACTCCTCGTAGCACAACAGACTGAGCAAAACAGCAGCTGACCTTGTGCTCCCTCCACGAGGACAGGAGCTTCCAGGGCACATCCTGCTGGTGGGCACTCAGGGTGGCAGGGAGTGAGGAGCCAGGGAGGGCAGGGAAGGGGAGAGACGCCCACGCAGCCACGACCTGGAGATGGGGTGACAAACAGCCTGGAACACACTCCTGGAGTGCAGAGCAGCATCCCCTGCCTGCAGCAGAGCTGGAGGAAGCAGGGATGGTGTTCTTGTGCCCTCACCTTCCTCCCACAGAAGGTGAGGGAGTCAGCAAAGTGCACCATGGAGCCCTGGCAGGACCAGAGCCGGTAGGGAGCTGTGAGGGTGTCCAGAGCTGCTGCCAAAACTGCACTGCTGTGGTAGTTCAGGGATGCCTGGGGAGGAGACAGAGGGGACAGGGGCAGGACAAGTCACAGTCAGCCATTCCTTAACCCAGTTTTGTGTTTTTAACTTATTTGTGCCTTTTAAAAAGGTGTTTAATGTTATTTCAAGGTTGGGATAAGAGGTCAGTGTGTAACAGTTATTCCAGGTTTGGGATAAGCAGCCAGTTTGTAACAGTGATTTCAGAGTCTGGATAAGTGGTTTTTAACAGTTACTCCAGGTTTGGGATAAGCAGCCAGTGTTTTAACAGTGATTCCAGGTCAGCTGTTTGCTCACAAATACTCTGGTGCCAGTTTTCCTGTCAGCAGCTTCCTGGGGCTCCAGTGAGGCTGGAACTACTCCATGCACAGAGAAAGAGGCAGTAAAGCCATTTTTAGGTGCCAACACTGACAAAGCACAGGACCAGAAAGCAGCCAAGGAAATGTAATATTTTCTAAAATAGAGAACTACTATGGAAATGAAAAGTTGGCAGCCAAGTGCCAGTGAAAAAGCAGGAAAAGTCTCTGCTGAGGACAACAGCATCAGGAAAAACACAGAGAGCTGCAGGAAACACTTGGAGAGGGGCAGAGCTGCAAGAGCAGGACTTACATCATATTTTATGTATGGAAATGTAACAGGAGGCTGTGGCTTGAGTCCCAAACTCCCACTGAGGGACAGTGGGCAGAGGAGAGAGCTGTGCCGGGAGAGGTGGGCGATGCCAAGGGCCGTGTTCAGCACTCTGTACCAGCTGCTCTGAGGATCCTGGGAGGAACAATTGCCATTGGAATCTTGGTGGTGCAGACAAGAACTGGCACCAGGCTGGGCATGGCACCAACCCCCTGTGTTTGGCACTGCCAGAGTTACTTACCCCCACGTTACTCGTGGCTGGAGTGAGGCCCCAGCTGAGGATTCCCTTCCCTGAGTACTCATCATGGAGCAGCTCTGTCACCTTGGCCCCGACCCCAGAGAAGCCATTGTGGAGGTCACAGAGGACTTGAAACCCCTGTGTGGAACGAGGGCAGCGTCTCAGTTTCCATCCAATGTCCAGCAGGAAGTTTCTTGAAAGAAAAAGGAGCTTGGACTAAGCTGTGGACCTGCAGATAATCACACTCCTCGACATAGAAGTGCAGCCGATCTTCCAGCTCCTCCAGGCAGGTGGGATCCTGCAGGAGACTCTCCCCTTGTGCAAAGGCTTCCAGACAACCACAGTCCCTATGGGAAAAAGAGGGAAAAGTTTATTGTATCCCCTCCAAGTCCTTCTCTGGAGGCAGAACTCAGTGCCCAGTGGATCTGCAGCACAGCTGGGCCATACCCATCGTGCAGGTACTGGCGGATCACGTAGAGGCTCTTGGGGTGCAGGGGCACGTTAAGGTAGTCAGACCAGAGCCGTGGGGAGGGGTGGTCCTGGCACCCCCCGGGAGCTGCTCCTCCTGCAGGGGACACAGGGAAGGGCAGAGGCCCTGTCAGCTCTGAGCTCCCCTTGATGGGGTTTGTGCATCTCTCCGTGCCCTGAGCCATCACTGCGAGCGAAGCTGCCTTAGCCCGTTGTCTTCCTTCTCCTTGTCACTGTCACGTTGTTCCACCCCAAAACCCTTCCCTGGCACACCCACCTGGTACAGGAGCACCGGGATTTCTCTTCCCGTCACCCGCGGCGTCTCCCTGCGGGAAAAAAACAGGCACGGCTGTTTCGGGCGCTTTGCCCCGTCCCTCTACGGGACCCGGGGCGGGAGCGATGCGGGACCCGCGGCCGCGCTCACCCTGCTGCTCCCGCCGTCCCGCGGCGCCTCCCGGTAATCGGCCAAGGCCCCGTCCCTGCGACACAAAGCGGCGACAGCTCCGGCGGCCCCGCATCTCCCCCGCCCCCCCCG
>VWZD01001166.1:88827-142146 GCA_013396695.1 Sakesphorus luctuosus
TCCCCCCGAGCGGGGCCGTGCCGGGATGGCGGCCCCAAGTTCGGTGTTTCCCGGGGATGGAGGCGGCGCGGGGAGCTCCGTGACACGGATTTATGTGGTTTTATTCGGTGTTTTTTGGGATGCCGCCTGCCCTGCCGGGTCAGTGGCGTTGCGGGCGTTCTCCTCCCCCTTCGCCAAAATCGCACTTCTGGAATTTTAGCCTCGTTGCGTTGTCAATCCTGTTATTTCAGCGTTAATTTGGGATTAGGGGGTTGAACCTTCTGCATCTCGGCCTTGCCCATCGCTGGGATCGGGAGCCAAAATGTGTCCCTGTCCTTGCCTTTCTCCCGTGGTCTCCTGGCTTTCCAGCTCCTGGTTTTGGCCCTTGGTTTGTGGTTCTTCACGCTGTTAATTACGGAACTGGGAGCTGTTGGAATGTGGGTTCCCGTGCCGTGGCCTCGGGACACACTTTTGCTCTCCCGGAGCTGTCAGAGGGCAGGGAGGGAACCTGGAGGATGTGGGAGCAGGGACAGGACCTGTGGCTTTGCCTTCATCCTCTGCAATATCCGGAGTTTTCGTGTCCTGGAGCAGCACAACTTCTCTCCCTGCTGGTTTTCACTCCTTGCACTGCCCTGGGCTGCACCTGCCAAGGGATGTTTTCCAGGAATTCGGGCTTGGGGTGAATCCCGTGGGATTCCTGTTTTCCATGGTCATCCTGCAGGACTTTGGGACCATCCCTGGTGCCTCTGTGGGAAGTTCTGGCAGCTGCTTCAACATCTGGGGAGAGACGGGCTCTAAAATCATCATCTGGCTCCTCCAGTTCTTAAGGAGCATCCTGACTCAAAATTAAAGCTTTTCTAAGAGAATAAGAGAGATCTTTTTTTCTCCAGGAGTCTGAGTAATTTTGGGTTTAAAGACAAAATTACCACAATTTGTTTTCTTGGATTTGAGTTATATTTAATTGTTACAGGCAGTCAGCAGTTGCCTAAAAACCAGTTTATGTTTGAGTAGTAATAACCAGTGATGTAATTTGAGTTACAGTTTACAAAAAGAAGCTTTTTTTATCAGCTGTTTTCAGAAGTTTAAACTGTCCCAGAGGATACAAAAAGCAGATTAAACCCTTGGTGCACATTGGTATAAAATACAGTGCTGTGGTCCCAAGAGGAGAGTGGGAACAGCACGTGGAGTGCTGAGTTACAGGTGAATTCCTGAATTACAGGTGAATTCCTGAATTACAGGTGGTTTTGAATAGGTCTTGTCAGAGGGCTTGTTGGCTTTTTATTTTTAAAATATGAATTTTCTGCTGCTGTGGGAAGAGAAAAGTCCCACAGTCCCATCTCCAGCTTTCAGAGAGAAACAAATCTGTGCTGAGACAGCAGAGTCTGTGTTGGGCTCTCTGGGTGGTTTGGGGAGAACCAAAGGCACCTGCCAGGGCTCTCCAAATCCATACTGGGACCACCAAACCCCAACTGGGACCACCAGGGGTCGGTGGTCCCACTTGGGGTTGGGGATCCCAGTTTGAGTTTGAGGGGTCCCTGGTGGTCCCAGGTTGGGTTTGGGGGGTCCCTGGTGGTCCCAGTTTGGGTCTGGTGATCCCAGTTGGGGTTTTGGGGGTCCCTGGTGGTCCCAGTTTGTGTTTGGAGGTCCCAGTTTGGGTTTGGGTTTGGAGGTCCCAGTTTGGATTTGAAGGATCCCTGGTGGTCCCAGTTTGTGTTTGGTGGTTTCAGTTGGGGTTTGGTGGTCCCAGTTTGGGTTTGAGGGATCCCTGGTGGCCCCAGTTTGTGTTTGGAGGTCCCAGTTTGGGTTTGAGGGATCCCTGGTAGTCCCAGTTTGTGTTTGGTGGTTCCAGTTGGGTTTTGGTGGTCCCAGTTGGGGTTTGGGCATCTCTGGTAGTCCCAGTTTGGGTTTGGTGGTCCCAGTTGGGGTTTGGGGATCCCTGGTAGTCCCAGTTTGGGTTTGGTGGTTCCAGTGGGGGTTTGGTGGTCCCAGTTTGGTCTTGGGGATCCCTGGTAGTCCCAGTTTGGGTTTGCTGTGTCCCTTCTCCTTGGCTGGATGGGTGTAAGGAATGGGTTTTCTCCAGAAACCCTCCCAGGTTGCTGCTGACTCCCAGCAGAGCAGTTGGGATGATGTTTTAGGAGAATTCCCACCCTGCTTTTCCCTGCCCGGTGTTGGGACTCTCAGCCTGAGGCAGGAGCAGCCTCTGCCCCGTCAAACACGGGCTGGTCATGCAGATTGTTGCAGTTCCACCTTCATTTGCGTGTCAGTGGGGAACCAACAGACTCGTTCTGGCACCTCCAACTGCACGTGGTGCTCGGGGGGAGCCGGGCTGGGGAGCACCAGGAACTCTGTCCCTGCTCCCCACGTTTTCCTCCCTCTGGAGGATTCCTGCAGGGTGTCATCATGTCTGTCCCTCCTCCCTCCCTCCCTCCCCACACCCCCCGTGTCCTGCTCTGGGTGCCCCTCCTGCCTCTGCTCCCAACACTCCTGGGCAATATTCCCCCTGACATTCCTGGCCTTTCTGTCCCAAACACAGCCAGAGGTTCTGTTGGGACAGTCGTTTGTCACCTCCTTTATTCCTGAACTTTATTCCTGCCAAGTGTTTCCATCTCTAAACGTTCTAAGGGTGATCCCGGGGCCTCCAGTCCCTGCTCAGGGAGTGTCATGTGGAAAATACTGTCAGGTTTTGTCCTGCCTTTTATTCTCTTTTTGAGAAAACTTCTGAATGTGGTAACTGCCTTCCATGGCAAAGGTGAAAAGACAAGGAATATCAGAAGGGATTGAGGGAGGCCAGAGAGTTACTGGGAATATTCTGGGATTTTGGTTTTAATGTCCCTTGGAGCTGAAGCAATGAAAAGAACCCAAAGGAAAATACCTTCTAAATATAAAATGACAGTGTGTTTTTATGGACAAAAGCAGCAGCAGGAAGGATGCCCTGAGCTGAACAGAGGGTAAAATCTCTGTTAATATTGGGGGAAACATATCTGTGGAAACCAACCCTTGGAATTTTCCTTCTGGAAGAGCAAGGGCCCAGAAGAAGAGGAATCTCAGCAGCTGATGGGAAAAAAGGATGTGACCCCAGGGGGATAAGGATGAACCAGGTATTCAAACTGTGTGTGGCACTGGAGGAACCATTAATGAACACCACGTGGCAAAGGGGATGTTAAAATGCTTCCTAGTTAATTTTTTGGGGGGAAGAACAATTACAGGAGGGATTTGGGATCTGCAGAACCTGCTGGAGGTTTGACAGGATTTGCTTTGTGGGGAGATGTGAGGACTGTCTGGCTCATTGTGAGGTTTGGTGCTGGGTGGTTTTCAGTCCAGCAGGAGTTTTGTCAGCCTGAGATCCATCCCATGGATGGGGATAATTCAGCCTGAGATCCATCCTATGGATGTGGATAATTCAACCTGAGATCCCATGGATGATGGATGTGGATAATTCAGCCTGAGATCCCATGGATGATGGATGTGGATAATTCAGCCTGAGATCCCATGGATGATGGATGGGGATAATTCAGCCTGAGATCCCTCCCATGGATGTGGATAATTCAACCTGAGATCCATCCCAGGGATGTGGATAATTCAGCCTGAGATCCCTCCCATGGATGGGGATAATTCACAACAAAACCTGGAACTTCACCCAACAAATGGGGAGAGTGGAAACACAGAAGTACCTTCCATATCCCATGGAATATGAGAATTCTGCATCTTGAAAGGCCTGAATCAGTGGAATTTTGAGGGTAAATTCATGCAGGCTTTTTTTAGCTGCCTGTCATCACTTGGCTGCTCATTTGCTTTGACATCCACGGGATTTGAAGGCACAACCTGCAGGAGGAGAGGAACAGATCCCTTGGAGAGGGGTGAGAGAGGCACGAGGAGTGTGAGGAGGAACAGAGAGAGGGAGACACAGAGAGTGGTGTCAGTGGGGAACAGGAACAGGGGGGGAACCAGTCCTGGACACCCTGGAGAAGGGACAGGAGGCTGGAAGTTGTGAGGTGGGGAAGGAGCAGCATCCTTGGGATTCAGGGAGAGGAGCTGGGAGAGACAGGAAGGTAAAGGGGGTGGGAGAGGGAGGTTCCAGTGATGGAGGCAAAACGGTGATTAGGGCCAGGATTGGCATTTTTGATGTCTGTGGAGAGAGCAATTAATGGCTAAATAAATGCCCTGCTCTGTGTTTATGGAGCCATCACTTCAGTGACTGTTGCTGGGATAGTCGCTGATCCTGTGTGGCCACAGGGTGGGATGTGGGCAAAGTTCTCCTTTAATTCCCACTGGGCACTTTGGGTCCTGCAGTTTCTGAGGGCAGGGTGAGTGTAATCACTTGCCTGAGCCTCATATTTTAAGCTTGTTAATTAATTTCATTTGTAGGGAGGTGACTGAAGTGTTGCCACTGCTCTGCCCCACAGTCCCCAGAGAAGGGAACAGTTGTGTGAACGTGGATTTGGGGGTTGCCTGGTGGCCTCTGGGACTGTCCCCTCTCCTGGACTTGGTTAATGCAAATTCAGGCTGTAGCTCAGAATTATTTTACTCCTGCCCAGTTTTCCTTGGTGCATCAGCATGGACAGAAAAGCCCATTTTTGGTGAGATGGTGAAGCCTCTTGGACTCAGCACTGGGCCTTGGTGTGGGCAGTGCCACCAACTCATGTCCTTTGTCCCTCTCACACTCTCTACCCATTTTTCTACTTGTAAAATGGAGATTTTTATCTAATTACCTCTGGTGTTCTGAGTAATAACCCAGGTTGGATTTCTGAGGGTGTGCTTGGTTGGGGAGCCAGAGCTGCAGGTGGAAATCCTGTTAATGTTGTGCACAGAACACGTGGAAAGAAGTTTCTTTTTGGGGGTTTCTGACAGGTTGCAGTTGGTGTTGGCAGCAGCATTTTCAGACCTGTTCCTGATGTATTTCATTTAAAAATGGTGAAGAGATTTAAACACCTTCTGCTTTGGGTGCTCCTGACCAGAATATCCTTCCAGACCTGAAGGAAACCTTCAAGAAAAATGGAGGGAGGATTTTTACAGGGCTTGGAGTGACAGGACAGGGGGGATGTTTTCCCACTTTGGGAGCCCCACTGAGCAACCTGATCCCACTCCAGTTTTGCTTTGGTTAAGATGCAAATCTTCTATTATTTTATGCTAAAAAGGTGAATTCCATATCCATGACAGTGGAAATGTGGCCTTCCCTCTTCCTGTGCTTCAGGAAGTACAAACCAGTGTGGGGATGTTTGGTGGGGTTTGTTCTGTTCTCCCAACCTCCTTCCTGGAGTGTGGAAATCCCTTAATAATGAGCAGATTTTGTGCCATGTTTGTGAACTGATGCACAGGTGGGTTAAGCTCAACTTTCCTGGTGGGTCAGATGATTAAAATCAGAATATCTCTGGGGTTTGGATGCTTTATTTTCATTCACTGTGTCCTTCCTCAGGTGAAGCTCTTCCAGTGGGTCCAGACCAAGAGCAGCAGGACTGGGAGGAGCTGGGCTTTGGTTATAAATAAAAAAAATTACTTTTCTGATCAATATTAAAATCCTCAACCATCATTTGAAGTGTCCTGTGCATGAATTGGAAATTATATTATAATATTCCCACCCTTTTGATTTTTCACTTACCATTTAAATGTGTTTTACAGATTAATTGTGGTTTTGAAGTAGGTGATGACCATCAGGGCTGATGTCTTGGAACATCAACCTCTGTGCTGGAATTGTTTGCTTTCTAATTGGTTTCAGTATTAATTTAATTTCTGCCAGAAAAATCAAAGTTTACTTCTGCCTCTCCTTTCCCCCTGCAGAGTGGAAGATGCTGAGAGCCAGAACAGCTTTTCTGAGGAACAGCTCCCTGTGAACCTGCCCTAAAACCACCCCAAGGCAAAGGTTGCTCCTGTGATGGACCCTCGCAGTTCTGCTATGTTAGGCTTGGCTGCTGATTCTGAAGGGTTTGCTGGGAAAAGCCCCTCAGTGGGAGCCATTGGCACCTTGGTGGGCAAAGGGGAGGCCGAGCCCGAGGGCTGCAAGGACGAGGAGGACGGGCAGAGGAAGGGCCAGGGCCGGGAGGGGCCCGTGGTGGTGCCCCAGGATGGGAGGGACGAGGCTCTGCCCCAGGCACAGCAACAACAACAGTTCTCAGTGAAGGAAACCAACTTCTCCGAGGGAAACCTCAAGCTCAAGATTGGCCTTCAAGCCAAGAGGACCAAAAAGCCTCCCAAGAACCTGGAGAATTATGTCTGCAGGCCTGCCATAAAAACCAGCATCAAGCAGCCAAGGAGGGCCCCCAAGGGTGGGAAGATGACGGAGGAGAAGAGCGAGCTCTGCCCTCCAAAGCAGGTGAGTGTTGGGTGTGTGAGGGCTGGGCAGTTCAGCTGCTTAAAAGCTTCATCATCTCTGCACCATCCTGTTTTCCCATGTGCCCTCTGAGGCTGGAGCTTCTGAGGTTGGAAGTGGTTTCATTTTGTGGCTGTTGACAGGGGAAAATGCTCTTTCACAGCTTGGCACCATTGTTGTTTCAACAGCAGTGAAAGAGAATTCCCATGTTGGCTCAGAGTGGGTAAACTTGTGACAAGTAATGGTGTGATTTTAGTAATTCCCTTGGCTCAAAGTGGGTAAACTTCTGACAAGTAATGGTGTGATTTTAGTAATTCCCTTGTTGGCTTCAAGAGGGTGAATTTCTGACAAGTAATGGTGTGATTTTAGTCTCTTTTCTAGAAGGAAGTGGAGGGTCCTTGGGGTCTGGTCTGTGTTGAGATGGAGCTCTGGGTGTGCTGTGCTTGTCTCAGGGGTTTGGGTGGGTGTTTCCCAGTGGGTTTCCTGTGTCTAACCTGTCACTGGCAGGGTCTGAGGAGTGAGGGAGATGTTTCCAGAGGGGTTCCTACCCAGCCTGGTGATGCCATGGATGTAGAGGGAGAGCTGGAGGAAGTGCCAGGGGTTTCCCAGAGGGAGGGGGTTGGCCCTGCCTGGAGGGTTTGTTTGGGATCTGCAGGATGTGAGGAGTGAGAGCAGCAAGAACAGAGAGGGGAAATAGGATGAATGGCAAGAATTACAAATAGAATTGATAAATTTTGGAGGTGTTTGGCTACAACCTGCTCTTTTTGCCAATATACATAAAGGTTTTGCCAATAAAATGGTAGAATTTCCCCTGCCAGGTGATTCAGCAAGTTCCATTTCAGAACAAGCTTATTATTTCTGATGATTTTTCCACCTTCCTCTTGAGAAACGTGGGAAGAGTAGATCACAGTTTGTCATTTTACTGAGGGCTTTCTTTTTTGCCTTTTATTTTTTCTTTTTATTTATTTATTTTCCAATAAGACTCTTGTGATGAATGTTGGACCAGTTTGGAACACCCAGCCAGGGATCTCTCTTGATGTCTGAATTCAGGTGGCATTTACAGCTGAAAATCTCTTACTCAGGGCAGGGTTAGGTGGGATCTCAGGGAAAGGCTCTTCCCCCAGAGGGTGGTGGGCACTGACCAGGCTCCCCAGGGCAGGTTTTGGTGGATCTCAGGGAAAGGCTCTTCCCCCAGAGGGTGTTGGGCCCTGACCAGGCTCCCCAAGGCTGCCAGAGCTCCAGGAGGGTTTGGACAATGGGACAGGGACAGGGTGGGATTGTTGGGGTGTCTGTGCAGGGCTGGGAGTTGGACTGGAATACCTTTGTGGGTCCCTTCCTGCTCAGGATATTCCATGTTTTTCTGCTTCTCCATTGCATCAAGAGATCATGCCCTGGGAGATTCTACCAAGGAAAATAACCAATATTTAGGTTCAGATGAAATCTGAATTCATCAGGAACTCTTCATCCTTGACATCTTTGTCTGTGTACCAGGTTTTCCTTCAGGAGGTCCGTTTCAAGTGGAAATTAGAAAGGGAAGGAAATATTGGTGGTGTTTTGGAATGTTCTGGTAGTTGATGTCACATTTCCAACTGCAGCTGCCCCCCCTGGGGTCTCTCCTGCCCTGACTGCAGAGCCCCTCAGTGTGTTGTGGTGCAGAGGAGGGCAGAGCTCTTGCATTAAATCTGCATTATTTTCAGCAGGTTTAAATCCCTGACTGGTGAGAACCCCCTGTAGATCCTCTGCTCCCTCCCAGGTTGTTCTGAGGTGCCTCTCAGGTTGTTAATTAACTCTGTCTGTCCCCTCTGCCTTCCTGTTAGAAATGACACCAAACTGTCCTGCTGGTTCCTGAGGTGGGACTGGAAGTGTCTGTGTGGAAGTGAAGGGGAGCCATGACCTAAACCCAGCATGTTTGGAATATAATGCCCAAGGCATTTTTGTTTGTCTGACTGCCATGGAACAAAGCAAGTTTTAGCACTTCAGCAAAGGAAAGCAATCCCTAAATCTCTCCTTTCCATGGAAGGGAGGGGAAAGCAAATAAATGAGCAACTCAGAGCCAGGTGTGGCCTGACTGGGAGCCCTGAAACTGAACTTTCTGTTCTTTTGAAGGAGGAATAAAGAATTTGAATGAAAATGCAGCACTTGCAGTTTGCTCAGTGAACCACTGGGGCACAAAGAGGAGGAGTGGAATTCTTCTCCTGGGAATACCAGTGTAGGAATGAAAATAGTAGGAAAATCCTTTGCTCTCCCATCTCTGACAGGTTTTCTTTCCCAAGCTTAGTGCTGGCAGAACTTGTGAAACTTGGGAAGTGTCTTCAGGTGTATAAATAGAGGGTTTATATTTATCTGAAATAAATGGAGGGTTTATATTTATCTGAAGTAAATGGAGGGTTTATCTCTGTTCTGAAAGGTGAGGGGAGTAACTTGGAATCACAGAACCTTCCAGGCTGGAAAAGCCCTCCAAGATCATGGATTTCAGCCCTGCTGCTTCCCAACTAAACCCTGTCCCCAGTTTCATCCACACATTTTCTGAGCACTGCCAGGGATGTGATTCCCCCACTTCCCAGGGCAGGCTGTTCCAATCCCTGACACCCTTCCAGGGAAGGAATTCTCCCTTGTGTGTTTACAAATTGTCCTCCAGAAATGTGTGGACATAAAAGTGAGTAAATATTTTTCTGGGGAGAAAATCCCAGAGCAGAAAAGGGAGACAGAAATGGCTGAGATTCCCAGAGAAACCAAACTGGGAGGCACTGCCATAGCCAAGCAGTGCTTGATTTATGAAACGTGGATTTCTCCCTCTCAGGAAGTGTCCCATGGCAGGCAGACATTGCTGTGCTGGAACAGAAATACAGAAATGCACATTTTGCCCCTTTTAGGAGCAAAAACCTGTGGGGATGGTTTGTCTGTGCTGGCAGGTGAATGTGGGCAGTGCCCTGGCAGAGGGGCAGGGGCAGAGGGGAGGCAAACAGGAGGGTGATGGCAGAATCTGTCACTCTGACTCCCTGGGGTAACTCAGGGCAGCAGGTTGGGACTTGCTCTGCTCCATCATTGCTGGGTAAAACTGCTGAGTGCAGAACTCTGCAGCTCTTTCTCTTGCCCTGGGTCATGCACAGGAGCTCTGCAGGGGAGTTTGTGATGAAACCACAGCCACTCACTGGAAAAGGTAACAAAGGGATTTCTTTTTGAGTAGCTTGAGAATATTTCCTGCAGCATCTGGGACATAAGTTTGTCATTTTTTTTCCTGGTAGTTAAACTTGCCTTTAAAAAAAGACGAAAAAGTCTTGGAGGTGCAAAATAAACAGCAGACACTTTCAGTCATTATTATTTGGGGAATTGTATGGAATGTGTTGATGCCTCAACTACAAAGCAGTTTCTGTGATTGCTCAGAAAGCTCGTTTGAATTGGAGCCCAAGCACTGGCCTGAAGTACAGCAGCTAAAACAATAATGGGGAAATCTGTGTGTGGACATAAAAACCCCTTTATTGCTGGCTGGGAGTTCTCAAGAGAAATAACAAACAACATTTTCATTAACAAGCTGCTTTCTTCTGGCTATTTCAGCAGTTGGAAACTGAGACTGTCTTGTGTTCTGTAATTTGGTTTTAGTGTGAGGAGTGTGAATTTGACACCAGACTTGATAGGAGATATCCCTGTTCTTGGGAAAGATCATTTACTCTTAAGCTTTTTGCAAATCATCCCAGTAAATAATGACCCAGTGATAATAAATGCTGAGATTCTGCTCCAGTGTTACAACAGATGCCTTTTTTAGGATAAAGTTTTTGCTGTGGTGTCTGTGATGACTCTGGAAAGGACCTGTAAGACCATCAAGGCCACCCCTAACCCATGGCCCCAGTGATGGATTATAATCTATTAATAGTTTATAACAAAATTACCTGGAATTTTTATTCCTCAGTTGAATGGTGCAAGTCTGGAAGTCATGTCCACATGAGGGAGAGCTCAGATCAGGGAGCCTGGGAGCAGGAATTCCAAGGACCAAGGGAGAAATGGGGTCAGGGAGCAAGGGAGAACTGGGATCAGGGACACAGGGATCCCAGGGAGAACTTGGATTAGGGATCCAGAGATCCCAGGGACTGAGAGAGGACTGGAATCAGGGACACAGGGATCCCAGGGACTGAGAGCTTGGATCAGGGACACAGGGATCCCAAGGACAGAGGCAGAGCTGGGATCAGGGACACAGGGATCCCAGGGACTGAGGGAGAACTGGGATCAGGGACACAGGGATCCCAGGGGCTGAGAGCTTGGATCAGGGATCCAGGGATCCCAAGGACAGAGACAGAATTGGGATCAGGGACACAGGGATCCCAGGGACAGAGAGCTTGGATCAGGGACTGTGCTGGAGGCAGGGGGTCAGTTCTGGACACACTTTAGGGCTGGGGAGGGTCAGTGATCAGAGGGACCCTTGGCCTGTGGTGCCTCAGGGACCTCAGTGTGGCCCTGGAAAGGCCCAGGAGTGACCAGAGTGCTCTGGGACAGCTGAGGGAGGTGTTGAACTCATTTATAGATAATTTCCCACCACTCTGGTGCTGGGAGAGCTGCCCTGATGTGGCTGAGGCTGATTTAGCTCTTTGCTTCAGTAGATGAGAGTGGAGCCCAATTCTTTTCTCCTCCTCACAGAAAATGTCCTTTTTATCCCTGGAGTTCAGGGCTGTGCAAACTGCAGTTTGATCCTGGGATCTGTTTGCAATACTCTTATTCTTCCTGTGGGAAGCTCCTTAGTGACATCAGTATTTCCCATTCACTTTAACCAAAAATGTGACATTTTTATTAATACAGAATTGCAAGAAGAAACTCTCTGGGTTGTGTTGGGGTTTTTAATGTTTTTGCAGCCACTGCAACTTCTCCAAAGGTTGTGTATTTTGTTCAAGATGTCTCTATTAAAAGT
Organism: Sakesphorus luctuosus; assembly: GCA_013396695.1. Taxonomy (NCBI): domain Eukaryota; kingdom Metazoa; phylum Chordata; class Aves; order Passeriformes; family Thamnophilidae; genus Sakesphorus; species Sakesphorus luctuosus. The sequence continues at coordinate 100,008 of VWZD01001166.1, forward strand.
TACCAGATGAAATTTTTTCCTTAAAACACTTCCCCCCAAAAATGTTTCTGTTAATCATACTGATTGTTAAGTGGATTTATGGTGGGGGAAAAAAAAATCAAAATAATTTCCCATATAAGAATTTTGGCTTTAAAACACTGAAAAAAAAGATCAACTTTTTGGACTTCTTTCTGACATCTCAGTAGACATTTCTTGTTTTGTTTTTCATGTTCTTTGAAATCATTTTCAGTGTGCTTGGAGAATTCCCTCACCCCAGATGAGAGGGAAGCTTTCCAGGGCACTTGCCTTCAGCTTCCAAAGGATCCCTGTTTGATGCTTTCAGAGTCCTGGCATCTCCCTCAGATCAAAGCTGGGCTTTGGAAGGGTTTGCTTAGTTATGTGTTTATTATTTAAATATCTGCTAAAACAACTTCCAAGCTCTTTGTTTGGTGGGTAGGGAGAAGCAGAGCCTGACAGGAGGTGTTGGCACTGCCCCTGCCTGGGGGTGGCAGAGGACACAGAGGAGCAGAGGAGAGAAGGGAGAGTGTGGATACCAAGGTGGCTCAGCAAACACAGGGAGGAGGAGTTCAATTCCCAAGACAGTATTTGGGTGAACTTTCCAAATGTGTCCAAATCCACTGAACAAAGGTTAAAATTTCCTCCCAAAGTTCTTGGGAGGATTTGAGGCCACAGGAGAGAGGCTGTGAGTGTGAAGGTGCTCAGCAAGGCTGTGGCACTGCCATTTACTGACCCTGCCCTGGGGATGGCCAGGAGTGTTGGCAGGAGCTGTTGGATTGCAGGGCTGGGGGCGTGTCGTGCTGACTGGGGGGTTCCCATGCAGGTGCCAGGCCTGTTTGTGGGCAGGAGGAACCCCCCTGTCCTGCTCCATCCCTGCAGGAGGAGCAGCAGAAGGAACTCCCTTGTCCTGCTCCATCCCTGCAGGAGGAGCAGCAGAAGGAATCCCCCTGTCCTGCTCTATCCCTGCAGGAGGAGCAGCAGGAGGAACCCCCCTGTCCTGCTCCATCCCTGCAGGAAGGAGCAGAAGGAACTCCCTTGTCCTGCTCCATCCCTGCAGCCTGAGCATTCCCAGCTCTCCCAGCCTGTCTCCAGAGGGAGGGGGCTCCAGGTCCCTTATCAACCTCGTGACCTCCTCTGGCCTTGCTCTGACAGTTCCATGTCCTTCTTCTGCTAGGGCAGAACTGGAATTTTCTCTCAGGAGATCAGAGCCTTCTGTTCCTGAGTGACCATATCCCCTGTGCTTCAGGGGTGTGTTGGGCTCTGTCCTTCCAAAATGAGGGTAATTTATTGAGATGTTCTCAGCAGGGTTTATGCAGGCAGTGAGCATTGCAATTTTTTTGCTAACCTTTACAGAATAAATAAATTTCAAATCTGTTTAGGTCAGAACTGGGAATAAGTGTGAGTTTCAGCTCTCTGTGTATGTGCCCTGTCATGTGCCCTTGTGCAAACAGGAGAAGGGTTTAACTTACTTTATTTTATTTATTTTTCTGACCCTCAATGTTCTGCTGGGAGGAGAAGCTGTTGCTGCAGGGGTTGGGGTGTCCTGGGCCAGGGTAACACCTGCCCTTGCAGGGCCCTGCTCAGCACCATGTGAGCTCCTCAAGAGCTCTCACACTATAAATAGCCCCGTGCATTGTTGTCAGTGGGTTTTTATTGGTAAACATCAACAGTATTTTTGGAGACTGTTTATAATTGGGGCACAGATTAAATGGTTTATATTTCAGGCCTGGGAGCAAGTTTGGGTTTTGTTAACATCAGACAAGCTTCAACATGTCTATTGATTTAAAATTTTCTTTAAATATTGTTAATTTATTAATATCACCAATATCTGCATAATCTATTTAGTATCAAATTTTATGTAGTATTTTATTATTCAGTATATTCTTGCTTTAAAATTGATAGGTTGTGCTGTGCTTATTAGTTGAAGCTGTGCTTGCACAGTTACCCTGTTACTGGAGCAGAGATTAATCATCTCAACATAAAAGATACTGTGTTACTCACAGAGACACTTTGTGCTGTTCCTAAAGACGTTTTTGTTGTTTTATTAACTCCTAGGACCCTTCAAAGTCGTACAAGAAAGCTGGAGAAGTCACATCAGTTGAGTTACATGTGGAAGAAGGTATCCAAGTAGAAACAACCCCTTTGTCTAAGAAAGTTTCCCCATTGCACTCTGACATGACAGATTACATAAAGTCACCTCCTCCGACCCTTATCAGTAGCCATAATTCTGACTTAAAGGATAGAACAGAAATTAATGGAGCAACAACTGTCACAGAAAAGTTGGCTCAGCTCATTGCAACTTGTCCTCCTTCCAAGTCTTCCAAAACGAAGCAGAAGAAGCCTGGAAATGGAACTGTGTCTGGTTTGGTTAAAGACTCTGGGAAGAAGCCACCAGGAACTGTAACTGTGAGTGGGATGGTTAACAAAGATCTGGTGAAGAAACTTCCAGGCTCTGGGATTGCTGTTGGGTTGGTGAACAAGGACTCAGGGAAGAAGCCATTAGGGATTGGCAGCACAGCCATATTGGTTAACAAAGACTCTGGGAAGAAGCCCCAAGGGATTGGCCCCTTAATTGGATTGGTTAGCAAGGACTCTGGGAAGAAGTCCCCAGGGATCAGCACTCCCACCGGGATAGTTCACAAGGATTCGGGGAAGAAGCAGCCAGTGACCAGCTCTGCAGTTGGATTAGTCAGCAAAGATGTGGGGAGAAAACTTCCAGGGCTCAGCACTCCAACTGGATTGACCAGCAAGGAGCCTCCCAAGAAGCCAGTGGGGCTCAGCACTCCAGCAGGATTGATGAACAAGGATGCTGGGAAGAAGCTGTTGGGGATAAACAGTCCTGCAGCTCTGCTTAACAAGGATTCTGGGAGAAAGATGCCAGGGACTGGGAACACAACAGTGCTGATGAACAAAGACTCTGGAAGGAAGACCCCAGGGATTGGCAGCCCCATGGGACCAGTCAGCAAGGACTCTGGGAGGAAGGTGCCAGGACTGAGCAGTGCAGTGGGATTGGTTAGCAAGGAGTGTGGGAAGAAGCCAGCAGGGATTGGCAGCCCAGCTTGTTTGGTTAACAAGGACTCTGGAGCTCTGAAGGCAGATTCCCTCACACCCACCTCAGAGCCCTTTAAGCTTCCTTGCAACTCCAGCCTCAGCAGCCTTGAAAGCCACGAGGCTGTGGATTTACTGAAGGAAAATCCCACCAGCAAAACCTTTGAGAAGCATGTTATGAGGCAGAGTAAGGACAGCATCTTGGAGAAGTTTTCCATTCGGAAAGAAATTGCTGATGTAGGCAAAGAGATGTTTAATGAAGGGATGTGTGTTCCACAGGATGTCTACTCATCCAGTGAGAAGGGGATTTATGAAACATCCAAGCACGAGAAGCAGCCCCCAGTGTATTGCACTTCCCCAGACTTCAGGACAGGAGGTGCCTCGGAGGTGTCGACAGCCAAGTCCCCGTTCAGCGCAGTGGGAGAGGGGAATCTCCCCTCCCCTTCCCCCACAGTGTCTGTCCCCACCCTGAGCAGGAGCCTCTCCACAACCTCCTCCCAACTGGCATCCAACTCATTGCACTTAAGTTCCACGGCAGAGCTCCTGGAAGGGATTTCAGACCCCATGGGCAAGACTCCGTTTTCCTCTGACAGCATCCTGGGGCTCAACAGGACACTGAGCCACAGCCTCAGCACCGATTTTAAAGGTGCTGAGAAAGAGCTGAGTGATTCAAAAGCTTCTTACATAGAAACTTCAAGAACTAGTCCTTCCACAGGAGGGAAAAAGCCCATTCTGGCAGCTGAAACAAGTATTCATGCTACTGTCACTCCTTCGGTGGTCAGTTTTACCAGCTTGTTTAGCAGCAAGCAGTTCCTGAAGATTGGAGCCATTGCTGCATCTGATAAATCCTGCCAAGGAGCCAAAAATCTGAGCAGCACTCAGCAAGCAAAACCTCTGAAGAAAAGGAAAGGAAGGAAAGCACGATGGACTAAAGTGGTGTCGAGGAGCACGTGCCGCCCCCCAAAGGGTCTGGAGCTGGAAAGGTCAGAGCTTTTTAAAAACATTTCATACAGTGCACTATCAAGCAGTAATTTGGAGCAGGCCAAGTTCTTGAAAAACATCGGCTCATCTTCGTTTGTGGAGCACGAGTTCGTCAAGCATCAGTTGCCGAAGCTGAACGAAGGTAACGGGCAGTCCCTGGCACTGCTGGCTGAGACTGACAAACAGACCCCAAAGTTCTACAGTACTCACAAACAACCCTCTAGTTTGTGTATGGCAGATGATTTCCTACCTGACATTTATAAGCCCAAAAGAGGAAGAGCTAAATCCAAGGAGATGCCAGAGCTCGAAGGTCCCCCCAAAAGGACTCTAAAGATTCCAGCGTCCAAAGTCTTTTCAGTGCAGTCAAAAGAAGAACAAGAACCTCCAATTTTGCAGCCTGAGGTTGAAATTCCCTCCCTAAAACAGAGCTTATCAGGACAACCTTTTCCTAAAAAGAGAGGGAGACCTAAAAGACAGATCAGGTCATCAATTAAAATGAAACCCCCTATTCTGTCTGTGGCACCTTTTGTTGGAACAGAGAACTCGAGCAAGATGGGACCTGAGAGTGAGCAGCATCGACCTGGTGAGTTCTTTGAGAGAAAGGATCAGCTCCGAGGGCCTGAAGAAGTCCAAAGCCCCAGTATTTGTAGCATGAGTGATTTGGAAGTGGACTCAGACAGAAAAGTTGCCAAGAGAAATAACGGACAGTTAATGAAAACAATTATTCGAAAAATAAATAAAATGAAAACTCTGAAGCGAAAGAAACTTCTGAATCAGATCCTGTCCAGTACAGTGGAACCAAATACCAAAGGGAAGATGCAATCCAAGCTCCACAACACGGTGTCAACTCTTGCTGCCACATTCGGGTCCAAACTGGGCCAGCAAATCAATGTCAGCAAGAAAGGCACAATTTACATCGGAAAAAGGAGGGGCAGGAAACCCAAAGCTGTCCTGAACGGCATTTTAGCCAGCAGTGCCGCCAGCCTGACGGTCCTGGAGAAGTCTGCCCAGCAGGCTCCTGGCACCTCCCTGGGACAGGTCCTTCCCCACCTGCTGCCCTCGGCAGGGAACACCTCGGAGGTGCTCCCGTCCCCGGTTTGCTCACAGTCCTCTGCCGTGAGCGGCGGGCAGAGCCCCGTGGGCAGCGACGCCGGGTTCATCGAGCCCAGCCCCGTGCCCTACCTGCACATCCACCCCCGGCAGGGCAGCGTGGTGCAGACCCTGGCCATGAAGAAAGCTGCCAAGGGCAGGAGGAGGCTGTCCCCTCCCACGCTGCTGCCCAACTCCCCCTCGCACCTGAGCGAGCTGACCTCGCTCAAAGAGGCCACCCCGTCCCCCGTGAGCGAGTCCCACAGCGACGAGACCATTCCCAGCGACAGCGGGATTGGCACAGACAACAACAGCACCTCGGACCGGGCAGAGAAGTTCTGTGGGCAGAAGAAGAAGAGGCACTCCTTCGACCACGTGTCCCTCATCCCACCCGAGACGTCCACCGTGTTGAGTAACCTGAAGGAGAAGCACAAACACAAGTGCAAGCGCCGCAGCCACGATTACCTCAGCTACGACAAGATGAAGAGGCAGAAGAGGAAAAGGAAAAAGAAGTACCCTCAGCTCCGGGGGAGGCAGGACCCAGACTTCCTGGCAGAGTTGGAGGAGTTGATAAGTCGATTAAGTGAAATTAGAATCACCCACAGGAGTCACCATTTTATACCCCGGGATTTGCTGCCTACCATTTTTCGGATAAACTTCAATAGTTTCTACACTCATCCTACTTTTCCTTTAGATCCTTTGCACTACATTAGGAAACCTGATTTAAAGAAAAAGAGAGGCAGGCCTCCAAAAATGCGGGAAGCTATGGCAGAAATGCCTTTCATGCATAGTCTCAGCTTTCCCCTCTCCAGCACCGGGTTCTACCCCTCCTATGGCATGCCTTACTCCCCTTCTCCCCTGGCAGCTGCTCCCATAGGATTAGGTTATTATGGAAGGTACCCTCCAACTCTTTACCCTCCTCCACCCTCTCCTTCTTTCACCACCCCCTTACCCCCACCTTCCTACATGCATACAGGCCACTTGCTTCTCAATCCCACCAAATACCACAAGAAGAAGCATAAACTCTTACGCCAGGAAGCTTTCCTCACCACGAGCAGGACTCCCCTGCTGTCCATGAGCACCTACCCCAGCGTCCCACCCGAGATGGCCTATGGCTGGATGCTGGAACACAAGCACAGGCATCGCCACAAGCACCGGGAGCACCGATCCTCGGAGCAGCCACAGGTTGCCATGGACACTATAGCGGCCAACAGCTCCTCCAGAACAGTTCTGGAGTCCTTGAAGCGCTACAGGTTTGGGAAAGAGGCTGTTGGAGAGAGGTACAAACATAAAGAGAAGCACAGGTGCCACATGTCCTGTCCACACCTGTCACCTTCAAAGGGTTTGCTGAGCAGAGACGAGCAGTGGGTCAGGAGGGAGCCTTCGGAGCCCAATTCCTTGGCGCTGGGCCTGCAGACCCCGCTGCAGATAGACTGCTCTGAGAGCTCCCCAGCCCTGTCCCTGGGGGGCTTCACTCCCAGCTCAGAGCCAGCCAGCAGCGATGAGCACACAAACCTTTTCACAAGTGCAATAGGCAGCTGCAGAGTCGCCAGCTCTGCCAGCACCAACGGACGGAAAAAGCTCCCCGAGAGCCCCGGCCTGTTCAGCGCCCAGGACCCGGCGCTGAGTCGCCCCCTCCGCAAGGAGCCCTCCCTGGAGAAGGCCCTGCAGCCACTGTCAGGTAAGGGAGCTCAGCTGGGCCTGCCTCCCTGCCAGTCTGGCTGGGTGATGTCCAACCAAACAGGGCTGGAGCTTTGGCTCTGGGGGGTCTGTGGTGGGTGCCAGCCCTGCTCCCGCCCTCTGTGCTCTCAGGCTGACGCGGCATCTCCCCCAGAGCCACCCACGGCACTGTGTGTGTCCCTCTTCCCAGGAGACTCCTCTTGCTTCCTTACAGTCAGGCTAAGGGTGCTTTCTCATGGAAAGGTCTTTGCTTTTTCTGTGCAATTTTAACTTTCTGGGGAAATGAGGTAAAATTTCTCACGGTTTTTGATACTTGTTTCTGTTTGGTTTGGAGTTTGGTGGGTTTGGTTTAGACCAGCTGTTGGTGCTACTATTGTAACATTTCCACTTGAGAAAATGTTTCCTATTCCTTCCCTAACTCCATTTTAGTTACTTTGATAACCTGCTACAAGAGAGATTTCAATGGCTGCCTTTAGGCAGCACCTCAGAACCACAGGGGGTGATGCTGGGGATGCCTGAGACCAAACCTTGAATTTCTGGATCCCAGGCTGTGTGTCCATCCCTGTCCAGAGGGATCCCAGGCTGTGTGTCCATCCCTGTCCAGAGGGATCCCAGGTTGTGTGTCCATCCCTGTCCAGAGGGATCCCAGGCTGTGTGTCCATCCCTATCCAGAGGGATCCCAGGCTGTTCCCGTTCCTGTTCCCGTTCTCGCAGCACCGGCGGGGAGCAGCGCCCCCTGCTGGCCGCGCCGCTCCTCTGCAGGTCCCGATGGGGCCGGGGGGACTCAGAGGGATAGGGAGGCTCAGAGGAATGAGGAGCTCAGAGGGATAGGGGGGCTCAGAGGAATGAGGGGGGTTGCGTGTCCCGAGGCTGATCATGTCCTGGAGCGGCTGAGGATGTTCCAGGGGGCTCAGTGTGGGGGCAGGGATGGGTGTCCTGGGGACACTGAGCAGGACAGGGCTCTGGTGTCCCCAGAGGGGCTGGAGCACTGGCAGTGACAGCCCCCAGGATGTGCCACCCCCTGCCAGCAGCACAGACACCACTGGGCCATCCCTGCAGCCTCCAAAGCCTTCTCCCTCTTTTTTCACCCTGTTATGAATCACAGCCCATTCCTGCTTGGAACACTTATTCCCACTGTTTGATTTGTTTTTTTAATCCCAGCTCTCAGAGTGCTTGTTTAGTCTGCCCTTTATGAAATCAGTGCATCTTGGAGTTCCCTGGGGAGAAATTCATCCTGGAAGGACAGACCTGTTGGTGGTTGAACCCTGGGCAGCTCCTCACTGTGCCCACCCCTGGCCCTGGGAATTCTGGGCCCTGATTTTGGGCAGAACTTCAGTGTCCCTCTCTCCTTTCACTGGAGTCTGGGAGGAAGGGAAGGGGTTGCTCAGACCTGAATGTGCAGCACTGAACTCATTCATCATGAACCATATTTTGAAAGGGAACAACAAAAGTCTGTCTTCAGGCAGCCTGGATTTTGTCTTCTGGAGCTTTGCAGGACCTGCACATTCTCTTCACACACTGCCATGGGCATTTGTGCTCACCTGGGTTTTTGTACAAATCCCTGAATTTTTAATATCTCAGCATTTTCATAATTGCAACACACAGATTTTTTTTCTGTGACATTTTAACGACTCCCACAGCCTTTGCTTTGAGAGTAATTGGGATTCTCTCAAGTTTAAATTTTAGGAAAATAAAACAAGTCAGAGCAAGACAATATTTATGTCTAAGAAGGGAAACAGAAATAGGTCTTTGCTGGTGTTCTCAGCAAAGCTGCCATGACCAGCCTTGTCCCCTCACCCTGCAACAGTCGTGGGATTTCTGGAGCTTTCTAAAAATGGTTTTAACTCAAGTGATGGTAATTGTGCTTCCTGCTGCCTGGTGATGTCATCTAAGGGTTTAGCAAGTAACAGCAAGCCCTGTGCACTGAGAACACAGAGTGAAACGTTCTGCAGGTGCCTCAAATCCAGTGCTGGTTTGTGTGTAGATCATCCTCCTCCTCACCTGTTTAGGCCCAGATTTGCTGCGATGGACTGAAACAGAAATGTTTGTATTTTTTATGTGATGGGATCTTGAAAAGCAACATGACAAGGGGCAAACCTGTCCTGCCTATTCCATCAGCCTGTGAGAAATTCCTTCCTGGTGTTCCACTTCCATCCTTCCCCTGTGTTCCTTGGGCACAAAAGTGTTCCTAAAGTAAACCAGAGTGACCTCAGTTGGAATGTTTAGTGTTGCTGTGGCACTGCCAGGCTGAAATGATGGTTTTTGTGCTGTTCCCTGCTCTGTTTTTCAGGCACTTTGCCAGCCCAGGACAAACCCTCCCAGAGGCAGTCGGAGAGCACAAACTGCAGCCCTTCCAGAAAGAGATCCACATCAGAGAGCACATCTTCTCCAGGCAAGTCATGCTCAGGGGCCTTGGTTTGGGGCCTCTGCTGAGCTCAGACCTGGGCTGGGACACAGAGCTGGGACACACAGCAGGGACTGCTGAGGGAGAACTTCAGCTTGTGGAGATACTGGGTTTTTCCACTGGAATTTTGGGCTACAAATGCTGTGGATTGGGTTGTAGAACAGGGAGGCCTGAGCTGGTGCCTGGAGAGGCCTGAGCTGGTGCCTGGAGAACAGGAGCACAGCTATGGCAGGGTGGGGGTTGGTTCCTCACCAGGTTAAATTAGGCCTTGTGAATCTCAGCGCTTTGATGTTATCAAAGCTGTGACATTCCAGTTAATCCGTGAATTAAGGAATAGATGAATTCCTCCCTGGGGAAGGGGTGAGTCCTGTGCTGCTCTGCAGGCAGAGGGTTTCTGCTCTGGGACAGATAGTGGGGAGGATCAGGACTGTGCTGTTGGGTTTTCTCCTCACATGTGGGAATCCTGCCAAGGTGATGGAGGATGACACATGGCTCAGCCAGTCATCACAGTTGTGAATGCCCCGTGGCAGGGTAGGGATGATCCTGGGGAACAGATGGAAGTGCTGACAGGCCTGGGAGCTCTGGTGGCATCTCATCAAGTCCGTCAAAAGAGGACAAGTCTCAGATGCACAGAATCTTGTGCAGTTGAGCAGATACAGCTTCCTCAGCTGGCATTCCCTGGAGGTCACTGTGTGAGGATCATGAGAAAGAAAAGGTTCTCCCTCCTGACAGGGCAACGAGATCACAGAGTCACAGAATGTGCTGAGTTGGAAGGGACCCATAAGGATCATCGAGTCCAACCCTTAGCCCTGCACAGGAACACCCCCAAGAGCTGAGGTCCTTCCTAACCCAAACTGTTCTGGGATTGTGTAAAAATGGAATGTGAGCTTCCCTGAGATTGGACAGAGGAAAATCCAGCATGTAGACCCATTCTGGAAGAAGCCCAGTTGTGGAAACACTCCTGGTAGCAGAATTCAGGTGTTCTCAGACCCCCAGGGTGACTGCAAAATGTAGTAAATCCTTAGGATTTGTCCTTCCAGAACAGTTCTGATTTCCATTGAGCAGGAATGTGCCAAAACTATTTCCTCCCCCCTTAAAGCAGATGTTTGCAACAGATGCTGCATTCAGCATGTGCTGCACAGAGTCCTCAGCAGTGGGGAAGGGATCCCCCTTTTTCCTGTCCCATCCACCTTCTTGTCCTCACTCCCCTCAAAGGGGAGCTGCAGGGGCTGGAACTGGGAATAGGAAGTGTTAAAAGTTCAGGAGTGTTTTGTGCAGGAGCATTGGAATGACATGAATCACAAGTTTATCATCTTCAAAGTCCCTGAAGTGATGATGCAGCTGAAAAGACCAGGCATTGTTATATTTTCCACGGATCTGGAATGCATGTGGGATTTCAGGGTGTTTGTCAGAGAGCTGCAGCTGTGCTGGGATCAGAGCCTGGGTGTGCCATCCCTTTGGATCAGCTCCCAGGCAGCAGCAAAGAGTTCCAGGACATCCATCAGGTGTGGTGGTGCTGGGTGAGGTTTGTTGTGCTGCCTGGTGGGGTCTGTGAGGAGCCCCCAGGAGCAGTTAAAGGCCCAGAGAAAGCAAAGGGTGATTTATCTTCATTATTTCACCTGAAATGGAAAGCTGGAAGTGTAAATCCTCCTGGCTTTTTGGAGCTGTGGGGGTTGTGCAGGTGCTCCCAGCAGGGCCCTGACAAGAGGCTCCTCCTGTCCTTTGTCACCAGGGACAAACTGGTCAGAGGAGGATTTTAAAAACATGTTCTTCTGACTCTTCCTCCTCCAAACCATGCACTCTCTGAAGCACCTTTCCATTTGCACTTCAAACTCCTGCCTTTGGAATCACAGTGAGGATTCCATTCCTCCAGAGTAGCACTCTGGGACCACTGAGCCCCAGGGCTAGAAAATATTTAAACTGGTTGTGCTTTGTCTCTGTCAACTCCCAAATAATCTGCCTCCTGTCAGATGCTAGAACCCTTTATACAACATTTTGTGCTCTTCCCTGTGACAGTTCCCTTGACACCAGCCTGCTCAGTCTCCAGCCTGGGCCCCTCTGGGTTGAGCAGATCTGATCTAAATAATTGGCCACAATTACAGCAACATTTTGTCAATGCTAATGTGCAGTTGTGATGTATTTGTGGGAAGGCAGCATCCATTTCACTGCAGAAAGAGCAGGGCTGCTTCTGATGGAATGTTATCACTGAGGAGCAGCAGGGCAGCTTTGGGAAGCTCTTAGTTTGGAACAAATCCCTTTTTAATGCAGCATAATCTACATGGTTGACCTGGAAATTCTCTTTTTCAAACACCAGTCTGCAGCTCTAAAGCATATAACAGTTTTAAAAGTGAGATCTAAATTTACTTCCTTTGTAAATGAGCCTTTCTCTTTTGTCCAGGTATTTTGATTCACCTTTATCCCATCAGTTCTCTCATCACTAGGCTTGTCTATTTGATAAAGAAACTGCAAGAGCAATGAAAAAGTTGCTTAAAAAAAGAAGAAAAATTGATTAAAAGCATCTCAGATATTGCTCAATTTTTTATCAGCATTGAATTTTGATGTGCACAGAGGGTTTTGTACTTCTAGTGTTGAATAGAGGGAAGCTTGAATTCTGGATTGTGTGAACCCTCATTGCTTTTTGCTGTTGGAAGAGACTTAGTTTGAGTTCTGGATTGTGTGAACCTTCATTGCCTTTTGCTGTTGGAAGGGACTGAGTGTGAATTCTGGATTGTGTGAACCCTCCTTGCTTTTTGCTGTTGGAAGGGGCTGAGTGTGAATAAAGAGAAAACAATTGTTAACATTAAAACTGACGACACAAACCATCACCTTCCCTCTGACTCCCACCACGAGATCCTTTTCCATGCTCTGGAATGCCATGTCTTTATGGACATTCTGGGCAGCCACAGCCCACAAGGCACTCCCAGTTTACCCACTTGCAGTGTTTGAGCTCCCCCTCACCCTGTCCCTTGTCTGGGAACATTCTGAGCACTCACAGCCCACGGGGCACTGCCAGTTTGCCCAGCTGCAGTGTTTGAGTCCCCAGTTGCAGTGTTTGAGTCCCCACTTGCAGTGTTGGATCCCCCCTCACCCTGTCCCGTGTCTGTTCCAGGTCCCGCAGTGCCAGCCCGTGGCACGCGCCTCGCCCCAGCCACCGACACCGACTCGGTGGACACTCTGCTGCAGCGCATGGCACAGCAGGATGGCACTGCCACGCTGGACAAGACCCTGGAAGCTGTGATGGCCAACGTGGCGGTGCCACCATCAGCCAGCCCAGCTCGGACCCACTCCCGGGAGAGGGCTGTGGGCAAGCAGGACGGGCTGGTGGCTCCGGCCATGCCTGGCAGCTCCTGCGGTGACAGTGGCATCTCCCTGCTGGCAGAGCGGCTGCCCGGCACGTACTCACCACGGCACCTCAAGAGGAGCATGGTGGAGGCCATGCAGCGCCAGGCCAGGAAAATGTGCAATTACAACAAGATCTTGGCCACAAAAAAAAATCTGGACCACGTCAATAAGATCCTGAAGGCCAAAAAGCTGCAGAGGCAGTCGCGGACGGGCAACAACTTCGTGAAGCGGCGGCCGGGGCGGCCCAGGAAGTACCCGCTGCAGGCGGTGGTGTCCATGCAAGCACTGCAGGCTGCCAGGCTGGTGAGCCAGGAGCTGGAGGGCAGGGAGCAGGACAGCCCCAACCTGCACCTGGGCACAGACACCATCAGCGATGTCATCGAGGCCGTGGTGCAGAGCGTGAACCTGAGCCCAGAGCAGCGCAAGGGCTGGAAGAGGAAGCGGTGGCTGCCCGAGGAGCAGCCCAGGAAGAGGCACAAGTCTTTGCCTGAGGATGAGCAGGAGAGCAATAAGAGGTGATTTCCTTGCAGTTTGGTCCACTCTGTTGGTTTTATAACATTTCAGTCCATGGGGAATCCTCTGCTCAGGGTTCCTCTGAATCTTGTCCAACATCGGTAACCATCTGTTTGTACTGAGGAGTGCAGCTTAGAGGGAAGCAACGTGTCAGTCTTAGGTGTGCTCAGGGCCTTCCTCAGGTGATAAACACCTCCTGAAGCGGGATGGGATCTGGGGTGGGATCTCAGGTAACCCCAAACTGCTGGATCTGTGCTTGTCTCAAGTGAAGCAAGTTTTTGGTTGTGTTGGTGAGTTGGTAACAGGGTTACTGATGAGGTGGCACAGACTGTTCCTTCATCCCTGTGTGGGGTGAGGAACTCAGGAGTTCCTGTTGAACTCTTTCATTCAACTCTTCCTTCCTGTGGGAATGTTGGAGTGTTACTCCTGTAGGTCACAGACACACACAGGGTGTAAGGTGAGATCAGTTGATGCACAGCAGACAAAGGGTAAGGCCAAAGCAGCAAGGAGGAGGTAAGGGGGGCAACCTGTGCAATCACTAGTAAAGACCACACCAGAAATCTCTCTCTGATCTGATCTTCCCGTTCTTGTCCCTAAAGTCATCAATAAACAGATCAAACTCTGTCAGAAGTTTTCCTTTCCAGAAATGGGTTCAGGGGCTGCTCTGTGGCTCCCCTGAAGGCCAAGGAAAGGGTTACCACACTCTATTTTTGGAGGCCAAAAGCAGAGAGCATGAGCTGCCTTCTGAATTACTCAACTGAGGCTCCAAGGGATAAACGTTAGCAGTACAAACAACATTCTTTTTGTAATAACTCATAATGTTACTACAAAAATACTGTTATTTCTTCAGATTGTGCTTAACCCCCACTTGATCATGATTGTTGAGTTACATTTTTTCAAGGAGCTGAAACATCCAGTAATTCAGAAACAGGGGCTTTTTCTGCTGACCAGGCAATAGAGGGGAATAATGAAATGTGGTGAGATAGTGTTTAATCTTTGCTGTTTCTTCCAGTTTCTCTGAGGCAGTAGCTGAACCTCCCAGTCCACATGATGCCCTTGGGAAACCACCTGAGTCTGAGAACCCTGAGCAGCCTTTGCCTTCTCTGACCCAGCGTGAGAAAAAAGCCCCTCGGCCCCCAAAGAAGAAGTACCAGAAGGCAGGGCTGTACTCTGATGTGTACAAAATCACAGAGTGAGTAACCCCCCTGCACTGCTGCCCTCTGACACCCAGTGCACGTGTCTCCTTTCACCTGCAACCATAAAGAGCTGCTATTAATGAGGAGCTGAAATAAAACATCAACTTAATCGAAGCCTGGGAAAAATCAGGTGCATGATAATTGTCAGAAGCTGAGGCAGTGGAGATGTAAAATGTAACCCCAGTCAGAGAGCAGCCTGAAAGTGTTTCTGTTACTGACTTTGAAGAAGGTAAGAGCTTCATGCAGCAGCACCTCTGCCTGGAAACCTTATCAAAATACAGTGAAGAAAGCTCAGATTTTGGTTCCTTGCAAATGAACCAAGAATGAAAGGAGTGGTTCCTGAGTCAGCCTCAGTTCTACCCCATGTCCAGCTAGACTTTTGTAGCTGGAGCCTCCACAGGAGTGTTCCCAACCCTCAGCTCCCAGTGGGAGAGTTCAGGGATCTGGTGCCAGAGGGAGGTTCAGTGTGTGGTTGGAAAACAGAGGAAGATCTTCTGCAGGAGTCGTTCTGTACCCAGCAGTGGCTTTCCTAGAGGAGTGTAAACTCCAGTTCACCAAAGAAATTTAATAATGAGTGCATTAGTAATGAATGAAAATGCTGTAGATTGTTTAGAGAAATAACAGTATTTTGATATATGAGCAGTTCAGCAGTGGCCTTGGTCACTCCCAGCGATGGGGCACCCAGTGCCAGGGCCTGCCCACCCTCACAGCCAAGAGCTGCTTCCTAATTGTTTTCAGATATCTGTATCACAAAATCTGTTTTTAACTTGCATTTTCTGTTTTTCCATTCACTAGTCAAATATACCACATTTTTATTGAGGCAGCTTCCAGTTTTATGGCCAGTTATTAAAACGCATCCCTTAAAAAGCCTAAAGAAACTTCAATAAGCTTCAATATAATTTAGTCTTTGGTATATTTGACATGGAGAAGTCTCTTCTGAATGTTGCAGTACTAAATATAACCACATCAGGTTTTATTTGCCAAGGTCTGTTGGTGGCCAAAAGGAGATGTTTGTAAAGGGCAGGTTTTGGAGCTGACACCTGCAAAGAACTAAAAAGGAGAAAAATCACCTTGTGAAAGGGCTGTGATCAGAGTGATTGACAAGCAACCTGGACATCAGTTTTTTGGGCTCTTTCTGTTATTATTACTCTCCTGCTTGCTGTTCCAGACATCTGTACCTTAACCCAAACAGCACTGTGCTCTCTGCCAGTGCCAGCTGTGCCCCCCTGTGACGTTGTGTTGTGTCCCTGTCCCCACAGCCCCAAGAGCCGCCTGATGCAGCTGAAGAAGGAGAAGTTGGAGTACAGCCCAGGGGAGCACGAGCATGGGCTCTTCCCAGCGCCCATCCACGTCGGTGGGTACCCCCTGCCCTCTGCCTCTCTCCCTCTTCCCTCCTGTTATCCCTTTGCCTTTTGGCACATGAACTTTGCCAAGGGCCACTCTCATCTCTCTGTGGATCGAGGGGCTTTTTTGTACCAACTTTGTGCTCGTTTTTTTGGGTATCAGAAAGTGCCAATCTGGTTTAAAACCTGCTTGAACTGTGGTAATCTTTTGATGAAGTGCAGAGCAGTTGTCTCCTTCTTGAAGTAAAATTACAGCAGAATAGCCAGAGACAATTATGACCATTTGTTAAATCCAAAAAGCTGAATAATAAATTCCCCCATGTCCTTTATTGGTGTCTGTCTTTAAACATGGATAAAAGGGTGGAAGAATGAAAAGCTCTGCTGTTATCTAAGTTTTTATTTTATCCCTGTTCTTAGGTCTTGGCTAGCACAAAAATGGGGTTTAGGCTTTCACAAAATCACAGAGTCATGGAACAGTTTGGCTTGGAAGGGACCTCAGAGCTTATCCTGTCCCACTCCCTGCCATGGTCCAGTAGAGCAGGTTGCTCCAAGCCCCATCTAACCTGGCCTGGGACACTTCCAGGGAAGTGCCTGTGGAAAGAAGCTGTAACCTCAGTCTGGTCCAGGCACTTGGAGCTGGTGGAGCTTGGGATGCTGCTCCCAGGGACTGGGATGGCCCTGGGCTCCCAGAGTAACTGCAGCTCAGAGGATTTCCCAGGAGATTGGGATGCTGCTCCCAGGGACTGGGATGGCCCTGAGCTCCCAGAGTTATTGCAGCTCAGAGGATTTCCCAGGAGATTGGGATGCTGCTCCCAGGGACTGGAATGGCCCTGAGCTCCCAGAGTTACTGCAGCTCAGAGGATTTCCCAGCATGAACCAAGGTTGAGTAACTTCTCAGGTAATTGTTTTCAGCTTTTGAAGTGCTGTGATTTTTTGCTGCAAGTCCTGTCATGCCAGGCAAGTTTGGGACATTCCACACTGTTCAGCAGGAATATTTGTCCCATCAAACACACACATGTCATTGGTTTCTCCTCTTTAACTGCCTTTTTTGCTCCATCCACAACTTTGGCTTTCCCAGCAAGGCAGAGGAGTTGGCCCGATCTGTGTGAATCAGGAACCACAAAACAGGTTTCAGAGCTGAAGGTGGTGATTAAAACTCTCCAAAATGTTCCCATTGTCAGTCCCTTTTTGAATAAGGCCATGAAACCTTCACATGGCTGAGGACACTCAGATTCCCACTCCACGGTGTTTGTGCTGCTGACACACTCCAGCCCCTGCCCTGGAGCTGCTCCCACTGCTCCCTCCAGGGCAGCTGGGGAGGGTTC
The DNA here is from genome assembly GCA_013396695.1 of Sakesphorus luctuosus. Taxonomy (NCBI): domain Eukaryota; kingdom Metazoa; phylum Chordata; class Aves; order Passeriformes; family Thamnophilidae; genus Sakesphorus; species Sakesphorus luctuosus. The sequence goes on from VWZD01001166.1 coordinate 116,926, forward strand.
AACCCCAGAGCAGTGACCAGCTCTGGGACTGTGCCAGTGCACTGCACTGGTGCCCACTGGAGGGGGGCTACAGGGACCTTCCTGTGCTCCAGGCTCGGTGCCAGGGCACCTGAAAGAGCCTTTTGTTTGGCCTGCTGAGGTCATAGAAGTGAAAGCAAATTCCCAGCAGATTTAGCTCTTTCCTGGAACCTGCTGGGGATGAATAAGGCATTGAAAATGAAAAGTAATTTAGGGGTGAATTGTAAGGAAAACATTACCATTTTTATTTTCCAGTGGTGAGGGTGTGTGTGTGAATTTACATGGAACCACAACCTATTGCTGGAGGAACATAAAGGGACCTGTTAGAAAAGCTGGGAAAATCAGACCTGGGAGTGACACCTCCTCCTTAGGCACTCTGCTCACTGCAGTTTTGTGACCCAGGATTCCAGCCAAATGGCCAGAGAATGTTTAATTTTGGCTGGAACTCACTGGTGTCAGCCCTTGGGGCTGGTGTGAGTGATGGAATGGGTCAGTGTCCTTTTGGGGTCACAGGAATGTTAGTATAGAGCCAAAACCTGCCGTGAGAGCACCAACTCCTGGCCAAAACGAGTTTCAGTTCTTGCTGAAAATACAGAGCCTCTTGAAGCCTTTCCAAAACATTTTGGAATGTGTTTGCCAAGTCTGAATTCATTCTTAAATCTCTTCTGGTAAAGGTCACAGGAGCAGGAGGCTTGGATTCTATTTTTAAAACTGATACGATTTCTTTGAGTACAATGTTGGGATTTACCATCTTGCATGGACAGAGCAGCAGGTTCTGTCCTCAGGGCCAAAAAATTGGGTTGTGCACAGGAGAGTTCAGGAGAACCTGCCAGCTTTGGGGTGTCTCACAGAGAGGGCAGAGGGATCTGCTTAGTTGGGTTGGGTTTTGTCCCTTCACAGGGCTGTGGTCTCTTCTGTCAGGTGTTGTGGTCACTTCTGTCAGGTGTTGTCACTTCTGTCTGGTGTTGTGGTCACTTCACAGGGATCTGGTCACTTCTGTCAGGTGTTGTCACTTCTGTCTGGTGTTGTGGTCACTTCACAGGGATCTGGTCACTTCTGTCAGGTGTTGTGGTCACTTCACAGGGCTGTGGTCACTTCTGTCAGGTTCTGCTGTCCCCTCACAGTCAGATCTGAGCCAACCCCTCTCCCCCATCCCATCCATGGAGGTTCTACCTGATCAGAACAGGAGAGCAGAACACAGACAGTGTTGTGGAGACTCTTCCCTGGGCCTGCCCTGACACACAGAATGTTCTGGGATGGCTCTGCTCTCCTTGCAGCCCTGAGAGGCCCTGTCAGAGCCTGGCCAGGTGCCTGCACAGCTCCATTCTCTGGGGGACACGTAGATGGGAGTGTGTGTCGCTTACAACCCTTTCTGTTTCAGGAAAGTACCTCAGACAAAAGAGAATTGACTTCCAGCTGCCTTATGACATCCTCTGGCAGTGGAAACACAACCAGGTAGGAGATAACAAGTCTCTGTGTTGCCAAGATTGGGATCAGGAGTCTTAGAAAGGAAACAGCAGCTCCCTCACATGAGAGCTGTGTTTGTACATCCTGCCTGGTGGGGAATATCTTGTTGCTGCCACTGTGTGAGCAGAGAAAGGATTTGCATATGTGTTTAATGTGGATAATTCCCATTATTCCATCTCTTGCAAAATAGCAATCCTGGGAGTTTGTGCTGGCAAAAGGCTTTGGTTTGGCTGCAGACTCTTATTTTGGCAGAGCAGCCTGTGCAGGGAGCTGGTTTCAGACACGCCTCGGGAGAATTCAGATGTACTGCCAGCAGCACTGAGAAATCTCAGGCCTTATTTTTCTTGGATCAATCCCAGCAGAGTGGAATTTATTTTTCACTTGCAAGCTGAAATTTTCATGCTGAGGGAAGAAGAGAAACTGTTCAACAGTCTGATTCTTTTTAAAAGAGCTTTAAATATGTGCAAGCCTAAAAATAGGAGGATTTTTTTTTCCCCCCTGAGAAGTTTCCACCAAGTGATTTACCACAGGATTTAAGGCTGGTGGGGGAATCTGTCTCTGCCTCTGTGGCAAGAAAGTGCTCTCAGACATGTAACTTGAGCATGTAAATGAGCAGCACAAATTCCCAGGTGCTGCTGATCCTGGAATCTGATCCTCAAGTTGGGAGCATTGGGGACATTTCAGCTGAGGACACTTTCTTGCCATGTATTGATGATGACTTCCATCTGCCTGTCTCATCTGCTCAGTCTTCCATAAATAATAAATATATGGAATCTATTTCCTTGACATTTTCCATCTCTCCCAGGAATATCAGAGGCCCCAGCAGAGGAGTTTCTGTGCAGGGCTGTGGAGGTGTCTGGGCTGTGCCTGTGTGTCCCTGAGGAGTGCAGGAAATGTGTGTGGAATAGGGAATAATTGGAAGTTCTTCCTCAAAGCTCGTTTGAAAGGCTGGAATATATAAGAAATCACAAATTGTGGTATAAGCTGCTCTTTTCTCTCCCATCATCTCCATCTGCAGAGGAAGTTCCTGTGATGAGCAGATGAATCTGCATTTCTCCCACCTGTACTCACAGTGTTCACAGAATCCTTTACATTAGAAAAGACCCTTCACATCATTGAGTTGCTTTGATAAGCACCTTGATTTTTCTTTTGCACTTTTTCCAGCGTTGCCACGTGGTGATTCCACCAAAATGGTTTCCCCCAAGTAGATTTAAATAATTGTCCTTCTCTTCCAGCCCTGTCCAGAGGAGCCTGGCCCTGGCACAGCTGTTCCCCACCTTGCCCTGGGCAGACAGAACAAGCCATGGGTGGACAAACTGCTCCACTGTCTCATTAAGCCCAAATTCTACTTACTCAGGTCCCTTTTGTGACCTGTTTGTTAATGCAGTCTGAGCCTAGAGAAGAGAATGCAGATTTCTAGGAATGATTACAGAACTGTTCCCTGTGTACAGAACACATCATTTCCCTGATCCTTTTGAATAACAGATGCACTTATGCAATGTATTAAAATTTTCTTTCTCTTCCTTTTAGTTGTATAAAAAGCCAGATGTCCCACTTTACAAAAAAATCCGTTCCAGTAAGTAAAATCTTATTACTAAACTGTTAATTGTGGAACTTCCACATGTGGAACTTTCTGTCCTGCTTTTTTTGTTTTATGGAATTGGAATGAAAATACTGTAGATAAGTAGCTCTGGTTTTTCACCTGGGAAGAATTCTTTTCCCTGTTTGGGTTTGTTTTCTTTCTCTCTCTTCTCCAGATGTGTATGTGGATGTCAAACCTCTCTCTGGCTATGAGGCCACGACCTGCAATTGTAAGAAACCAGAGGATGACAGTGGGAAGGGCTGTGTGGAGGATTGTCTGAACAGGTCAGAACAGCTTCTGTGGGTTATTTCACATCAGCTCTTAGGAAAAGGGTTGGGCTGGATGCAACCCCAGCAGGAAAGGCATCCACAGGGCTCCAGGCTCTTCCTGCTGCTGGGAGAGAAACTTCCCAGTCTGAGCACTTGAGGGTCCCACAGCCCCCCAGGGTGTCAGTGCAGATCCCCCTGAGCTCCCTGCCCCAGGGGATTGCTCAGCACTGCCAGAGGAACAACCCCATTACAATGAACAATCCCCCTCTTCTCCAGAGGGAGATGCCATTAAAAGCTCCATTTTGCCCTTTGAGTATCAGTGAGAGCCAGGCTGGGAATGGTTGTGGGAATTACACCCTGAAAACAAAAAGCATGTTAGTTCTTTTGCTTTGTTTATTATTATTTATTCGCTTTCCCTGTGTGACAGATCTCAGAGGATGCTCTTCACCTTCTCTGTGGTTTCTTTCAGGATGATCTTTGCAGAGTGTTCCCCCAACACCTGCCCCTGTGGGGAGCAGTGCTGCAACCAGCGGATCCAGAGGCACGAGTGGGTGCAGTGCCTGGAGAGGTTCCGGGCTGAGGAGAAAGGATGGGGGATTCGTACCAAAGAGCCCCTGAAAGCAGGACAGTTTATCATTGAATATCTGGGAGAAGTTGTTAGTGAGCAAGAATTCAGGTAGAAATATTTATTTGCTGCTTTAGCATGGGTGGCTCAGTAAAGAAATGACTTTGGCATCTGTGATCGTGGGTGGGATATCCCTAGACAGGAGCAAAGGGGAGGATAAAGGGGGAAGAGGAATGCTGGGCTCTGGTCACAGCTGGAAGGAAGCCTTAGAATTCCCATTTTTTGATCAATCAGGTTTTTCTCAGTCCAGTAGAGGGGAGTGGTTAGTGTTTGGAATAAATTCTCACCTGCCCTGTAAATGTGAAATGCCAAGAGTGACTGTGACTCTGAAGTGACAACTGTGCAGGATTTGGACTGTGCCAGGTAGAACTGAGGGGCTGGAAGGGACATGGGCTTTTCCAGATGGCTGTGAACTTAAAAAGAACAAGTGGGAGCATTAACAACCAATGAAAGAAAGAAACTGTCTTATTCACTCTGTAGCATCGTGGGATATTTGAGGTTGGAGGGACCTGCTGCTCTCAGAGCTCCACCAGAAGGCAGTCTCCTCATACAGAGACAACCACTAACACTGACTCCTGTCCCTGTGCTCTTGTGATCCATGGATGTGATTCCAGGAACTGTCCAGCCCTCAGGAAGAACCTGGTTGTTGTACACGTGCATACACAGACACCCCAAAGAATGTATACTTGCATTTTCTCTTCCATACACAGGTTATCACCATGAAATGTGTACAGATAACCTGCAGAACCCAAAAGGGAGCATTCCAGAAGAGCAAATTTCTAAATTCTAACCCAAGCTCTGTCAGTGGCCTTGCCTTATAAAAATAGGTACAATCATGGTTTTCTCCATCTCTAGGTGTACGGTTCTATAAAATATAAAAGCTTACCATTGCTTTTTTCCCTCTCTGCGAATCCCTGAGTGTGCTCTCACTGTGTCACTGCCTGGCTGGGTGTGGGGACAGGCAGAGTCACGAGGCCCTGCCTGTGTTGCCTGACAGGAACAGGATGATTGAGCAGTACCACAACCACAGCGACCATTACTGCCTGAACCTGGACAGCGGGATGGTCATCGACAGCTACCGCATGGGCAACGAGGCTCGGTTCATCAACCACAGCTGCAACCCCAACTGTGAGATGCAGAAATGGTGAGGACAAGGCTGGCTGCTCCCTGGGAGCCCAGTGCAGTGACACAGAGCTAAAAATAGGGAAGGGAGTGGAGCTGAGAGGTGTAAATAACCCTCAAACTGCGCTCGTGTTGCACTGGAGTTGTTGTGTAGTGTTTGCAGGTGCTTGGGAGACAGGGTGGAAGTTTTCTGACCAGGCAAAGTTTTCTCCTGCAAATGTTGAGGCCCAGGTGACTCTAAAACCATCTAGGTGTGTTTGTTCTTTCTCTCTGGCAGTGCAAATATTTTCTAAATGGTCTGATTGCAGCACACCCTGTGTCACACCTTGCATGTTCCCTTCCATGCACAGGCTGTCAGTGCTGTGTGAAACCCAGGGCCAGACTAGCAGGAAATAACTGCTGAGGGATTTGTGGGGAATGATTTACAGGGAAATAGCAGATGGTGGTAAGAGGAATCACTGTGGGGACAGCACAGCAGAGTAGCTGAGAATTCTAGTGGATTTAAGCACTAGTAATCAAGTTCTAAACTTGAAAATCCAACAGAAAATAAATGCAAGAATTGGGAGAGGACTCTGCCCCTCTGCTCTGCTCTGGTGAGATTCCACCTTGAGTCCTGTCTCCAGCTCTGGGGTCCCAGCACAGGAAGGACATGGACCTGTTGGAGCAAGTCCAGAGGAGGCACCAGGATGAGCAGAGGGCTGGAGAAAGGCTAAGAGAATTGGGATTGTTCAACTTGGAGAAGTGAAGGTTCTGGGATGACCTAATTGTGGCCTCCCAGTGTTGCTTCCTGCCTCTAACACCTCCACTGTGTGGGCAGAGGTGGTTTTGTGTGTAGTTTTGGGGAATATTTGGTTGTCTTTTCCCGGCAGGTCCGTTAATGGGGTGTATCGGATCGGGCTCTACGCACTCAAGGACATGCCTGCTGGGACTGAGCTGACCTATGACTACAACTTCCATTCATTTAATGTTGAAAAGCAGGTAAAGATCCCCCTGGAGCCCTTGAAAAATCTCACCAAGGACCAACAGTTCTGTAAAGCTGAAGGTTGATGAACAAAACCTGTCATGTTGTATTTGACAGAACAGGTTCTTTGTAATATTGAGAGAGAAGCTAAATGTTTGGGGGTTTATTTAATTTATTGTTTTCTCCCAAAACAACTCTGCAAATGTGGCTTTGACAAGTGCAGAGGAATAACTGGGGGTAGAAATGTCTGGGGGTTTATTTAATTTATTTTTTTCTCCCAAAACAACTCTGCAAATGTGGCTTTGACAAGTGCAGAGGGATAATTGGGGGTAGAAGCCAACGCATGAATGGGCTTTCAAGCAAAGGCAACCAACCTGTGAGCACCCACAGAAGGCCTGGACGGTCGAAAGAGAAAAGGAAGTCAAAGCACAAACTAAAGAAGAGAGTAAGTAGCAAAGCAGAGTTTGGGTGGGTAGAGGTTAATGGGAACTCAATCTGTGCCATCCAACCCAAAGCTGGTGTGTTGGTGTGTTTTAAGCTTCAGAGGAACACAGCAGAGCTGCTGCAGGGGCTGTCTCAGGGCTGCTTTGTTGCTTTGCTGAGCTCTTGGCATGGCTTTTCCTGTCTATCAGAATGATCTGTTTTCCAGAGGGGCCACCTCCCTGAGGAACCCAGTGAAGGTGTCAACGCCCCAACCAGGCTGACCCCTCAGCTGCAGATGAAGCCCATGTCCAACAGGGAAAGGTGAGGGATGGTTGTGGGGGGACTGCACTCAGGAGTGCAGTGCTGTGCAAACACTGACATATTTTTCTGGAAGGTGGAACATCATAAAGTAGCTCTTAGTTCTTTACCCAGCCAGGCTGTAATTCCTCCCCACTGAGAAGAGAAAGCACAGAGTGCACCTCTGCATATCCAGCTTTTCCCCCACATAAAGGAATTAATTTTCCAGTAAAAAGTGGTTCTTGAACAGCCTTCTTATTCCTGTAGGAATTTTGTGCTGAAACACCACGTGTTTTTGGTGCGAAACTGGGAGAAGATTCGCCAGAAACAAGAGGAGGTGAAGCAGGTCAGCGACAACATGCACAGCACGTCGCTGTACACCCGCTGGAACGGGATGTGCCGGGATGATGGCAACATCAAATCAGGTGAGGCCACACAGCCTGCCCAGGGGCTGCTCTGGGCACCTGGGGCATGTGCCCATGGAGGGTTTGAGCTCTGGATAAATCCAGTGTGGAGTTACCACAAGATCCAGACACCTTTTGTAAGACATGTAGGGGAGGATGTTCAGGTAAAAGTACCCAGGAGTATCCTGAGTCCTGGCAGGTGTCACATCTGGTGTCTCATCCAGAGGGGTTTGTCAGAGGATGGTGTTTATTGGTGCCATGGTCTAGTTGACAAGGTGGTGATCAATCAAATGTTGGATCTTAGAGGTCTTTTCCAGCCTAAAGGGTTCTGGGATATAACTGTGTGATATTGGGAAGAAATTCTTGGCCAGGTTGGATGGGGTTTGGAGCAACTTGGGCCTAGTGGAAGGTGTCCCTGCCCAGGGCAGAGGGTTGGAAACAACAGGATCTATAAGGTCCCTTCCAGCCCAGGCCATGCTGTGGTTCTGGGATCATCCATGGGTAGACCCTGAAGGGAAGGGCTGTTTCCTGCTGTCTGTATCCCTGGACCAGAAACAGTTGTGCTGACTTTGAAAATTGTCATCTATCCTCATAATCTGATGGCTCTCAGGCCTTTAGAGAAAAAAGCTATTTGGCAGGCAGTCACCTGTGGGAATGGGACAAAATATGATTTAATCAGGGAAAAATTAATGCTGCTCCAAAAATAGCCCTGTTGGTGGGACCATCATCCTCACAGCCAGGCAGGATTTGGCCCCTGCGGTCAGGTACAGGAGAAGCTGGGCAGTGAGTCTTTGGGGTGAATTCAATGACATGTTTTATTTGCTCCAACAGCATAAAATATTCCAATAACCAGCTGATTAAACTGCTCCAGGATCAACTGAGCTCCATTTATCTGAGCCATGAGCAGTGAGAGCCGACTTGGGAGCAGGAACTGAAGTCTTGCGCTGTTAGAGCAGCTCAGAAAACACATTCATTTTCCTAATCTCTGGTGGAGATGCTGTGATGTGATCTCTGATGGCTTTTTTGTTTAGAGATGGTTCTTTTCTGCCCTCCCCAGACGTGTTCATGACCCAGTTCTCAGCCCTGCAGACGTCACGCTCGGTGCGGACGCGGCGCTTGGCGGCGGCCGAGGAGAACATCGAGGTGGCTCGAGCTGCTCGCCTGGCTCAGATCTTCAAGGAGATTTGTGACAGCATCATCTCCTATAAAGGTGAGTGGGACACTCCTAAAGGAATCTCCATGGAGGCTTTTTCAGCCTCTGGATCAGCAGACTCTGAATAGAAAATACTAGAAGAAGATGAGATGTGAAAACTCCTTTTTTATTTCCTTTCCCCCCTTACCTGTAATCACTTTGGTTACTCCTCAACTCCCTCCTCTGACAGCAGAACCTGCAAATGTTGCTGTCCTTTGATGCCTTAGGGGTTTTTGATTTTTTGACTTTTTACATTTTTATAGATTTTAGAAGTACTGTAATGTTGTAAAATGCAGATTTAAGTGTGGTACCATTTCTAACAGCTGAAGTTCAATGTTTATGTGTTGTAACCTCTATCCCATATCAATGCCTTAAGTTCTTTTAGCTATTTAGTCTTGTTTTCAAGGTAGAAGGTTGAAGACTATCAGAAGGCCTGCCTTTGAAATGGATTTTTCAAAATTTCAGCAAAAAAACAGAATTGCAAGGAAATGGCCTTTCCTTTTGAGGCCTGTAGTCACAGCCACCAACACCTGGAAATGCAGAGGCACTTTAATTCCTCGTGGCTCAGCTGGCAGAAAAGTCTTTTTTAACCCAGATTGAATGTTGTTAGTTCCTTCCCTTTTGAAGTTTTACTCCAGGAATGTCACTGCCTGTGTCCCTGTTGCAGATTCCTCCAGGCAGGCGCTCGCAGCTCCTCTCCTGAACCTGCCCCCAAAGAAAAAGTAAGTGCTGCCTTCCCAGAACATCCCTTAGCATTCCCTGATGGATTTGCTCAGCTGGAATTGCTGATGAACATGGCACTGTGCCAACATTGCCATTGTAGAAATGCAGACTATTATGAGAAGATCTCTGACCCGTTGGACCTGGCCACGATTGAGAAGCAGATCCTGACTGGCTACTACAAAACTGTGGAAGCTTTCGATGGGGACATGCTGAAGGTGTTCAGGAATGCAGAGGTGAGGCCCTTTGCAACAGCAAAAGAGGAAAAATGTTTTAGGGGAAGAGAATTTGTGCTGATCTGTTCCTGGTGAGCCTTCAATAGCAGTCCATGTGCTCTTTGATTGCCTTAGGTCAGGCAGAGAGAAGGTCAAGGACATGCATGAATAGGTCACCTAAAGAAATTCCAGGAAGCAGCACCTTGTTCTTCAGTGTCAGGTGTCATAGAATCATACAAAATTATTATATTATATTATACAAAAGAAAGACAATTAAAAACAGAATATGATGTACTACATATGTATACAAATGTGAGGAAAAAAGCTAACAACAATAGCTACAGAGTCACCCAACCAAATAAACAGATTCCAACCACCCAACCCCACAAAACCTCCCAAAAACTCATCCAGAGAAAACTCCCAGCAAGAGAGGATTAAAATTACCAAGAAAAGGTTCCTCTCCGTGGATAACACAAGGAGGGATGGTGGCAAGGCCTGACCTCGGTATGGCAGGGCAGGCTCAGGGACTGAGGCAAAGACCAAGAGAGGCAGAAGCTCCACCTTCCTCTTTTTATACTTCTTGATACTACTTGATGATGTCAGATGAAATGAAATACCTCTTTGGTTGCTTAAGTCAGGTGATGCTTGTCCCTTCTGATCTATGTCCCATCCTCTGGGCCTGCTGAATTGAGGCCTGGATGGAACTCAAGCCCAAAGTCCCACCCCTCGTGTCCCCCCCAGAAATACTACGGCAGGAAGTCGCCCACGGGCCGGGACGTGTGCCGGCTGCGCAAGGCCTATTACAGCGCGCGGCACGAGGCGGCGGCACAGATCGACGAGATCGTGGGCGAGACGGGCAGCGAGGCCGACGGCAGCGAGAGCTCGGGCTGCGACAAGGACCCCGCGCATGAGAAGGACGAGGACGTCATCCGCTGCATCTGCGGCCTCTACAAGGACGAGGGGCTCATGATCCAGTGTGAAAAGTGCATGGTGAGGCAGGGGGGGCACGGAGTGGGGTCTGCTCTGCTGCTGCTCTCCAGAGCCGCTGGCACTCTCACCAGGAGTGTCCATGTAATCCTAATTAGTTACCTCTCCAGACCTTCATTTCGTCTCCCAAAGAGTGGAGGGAATGCAACTTGCATTTCTGTGTAGAGGAGCTGAAACTGCCACAGCCCCTGCCCTTGGGAGGGAGGGATTAATTTCAACAGTTTGGGGCTTCTGCTACATCTGAGGCCTTTACAAGGGCAAAAGGCTCATGAGCCATCACGGACAGTGCATGGTGAGGCAGAGGGGGCCCACAGTGGGGTCTGCTCTGCTTCTGCTCTCCAGAGCCACTGGCACTCTCACCAGGAGTTCTGTGTAGTCAGTAGCATTAATCACTGCTCCAGACCTTGGTTTCCTCTCCAAGAGTGTAGATTCTGTTCTCACAGAGGAAATGCAACTTGCATTTCTGTGCCCTTGGAAGGGAGGAATAAATCTCAACAGTTTTGAGCTTCTGCTGCATCTGTGGCCTTTACAAGGGCAAAAGGCTCATGATATCCAGTGTGAAAAGTGCATGGTGAGGCAGGGGGGGCACAGAGTGGAATCTGCTCTTCTTCTGCTCTCCATAACCAGTGGGACTCTCACCAGCAATTTCCATGTAGTCCAAATTAATCACCTCTCCAGCCCTTCATTTCATCTCCAAGAGTGGAGGGAATGCAACTTGCATTTCTGTGTAGAGGAGCTGAAACTGCCACAGCCCCTGCCCTTGGGAGGGAGAAATTAAATTCAACATTTTGGGCTTTTACACACACATTTGCCTGGAGATCCTGTCTGTCTTCTCACATGGTCTGAAAGAGCTCAAAGAAAACCTTGACTTCCATTTCTGAAGTTTATTGTCTTGCTTTCCTTGATGTACTTTGAGACAATGCAGCTTGGAAATGCACTCTGTGCCAGGACTTTCTAACTGTGCCTGTTTCTGCAGGTCTGGCAGCACTGTGACTGCATGGGGGTGAATTCAGATGTTGAGCATTACCTGTGTGAACAGTGTGAACCTCGAGCTGTGAACAGGGTAAGCCAAAACTCTCCTTCCCTACTACAGTTACAAACCCAAGCAGCTCTTGCCTTTGTGTTTATTGGGATTGCTGAATGTTGGGCTCTCACTTTATCCTGCAGCTGCCTTGGTTAAATTAAATCCCATGAGGGGTCAGTTCTCTGCATGTTCCCATAAGTGTGTCAGCCCCATTTTTGGACTGATTCTGTTGGGCAGCTCAGGATTCCCTGCCTTTTCTCTGCTTCCATGCAGGAGGTGCCCATGATCCCTCGCCCCCACTATGCCCAGCCTGGCTGTGTTTATTACATCTGCCTGCTGAGGGATGACCTGCTGCTGCGCCAGGGTACGTGCTGGGCATCCCACCAGGGTGGGCAGGGACTTCTGGCATCACCCTGGCAGAAATCCTGTCATTTGTCACAAGTGGGAGCTGCTCTCTCTGCCCTGCTGGGAGTGACACACAGCAAAAGTTCTCCCAGGCTGTTGATGAAGAAATGTTAATTCCTTTGGGCACAGACAGGGCTCTGCTGGCCAGGGGAGGAAGGAAAGGTGCTGAACCAGCTGCTGGTAGTTAACATTTAGAAGTAAAGGCCAAGAAGGCTGTTAAACCTTCAGTATTTTAGTCTTTAAATCATCCAGCTCATGGCTTTTGTGTTCCCTAAAGCTTATCTCTCTGGACAGTGCCCCAAAGCCCCAAATCTCTCTGAGGCAGCTGCCACAGCCACACAATTCAGTTCACTGATAAGTCATTTTTTATATCATCCTGCAGATACACACAAGGTTAGAAAGAAGCTTCTATCATTATTGGGGAACTGTTCTTGAATGAGTAAAACGAGCTGGTGTGTTTGCTAGAGGGGAAGGGAGAGACTTCAGGAAAGAGGAAAGTTTAAAAAAAAGTCAAAGAACAGCATATTCTTTACCCCATTTGCAAGATTCTGGAATTTCAGTCAGTCCTCCTTGCTGGGGGTTGCTCTGCACTGTCTCTCCTGTCCAGAGTTCAGCCATTGGGTGTCTCATGTCATTTTTTGCTGGAGAGTAACTCAGTTCCAGGGCCTGTGTCAGAACTTGCTTTTATGTTCTCTGTTGAAATGGGTGATTTTTAACTGGGGTTTGTGGCAATTTCCAGGCATTCAGAGCATGAGGATCATTTTTGTCATAACACATTGTATTTCACTCACATACCTCTGATCTGATCTTGGTGGCTTTAATTAGAGAAGTGTGTTTTAATGAGAGAAATGTCCTTTAATGAGAGAAATGCCCTTCTGTGGCTGAACTCCGTCTCCCATCAACAGGGGACACCAAACTGCCACCACTGGGCCCCAAAAGCCTCTGCAGGTACAGGGAGTGGATGAAGCAAGTTGTACAACCAGAAGGTGCTGGGAAGGAGCACACAACTCCATTTGGAGAAGGGAAAATCCATGGGTTCATTCCTGGTCTCGAGTTCCCCACCCAAAGTTCTGAAGCACAACCACAGGACTTGCTGTGCTGAGGGTGTATCAGGCAGCTTAGACAGTGGCAGAAACAGCTCTCTACTCCCTCTGCTTTCTAAAAGGCCTTGTAATTACACATTCCAGGGGAAAAGCATGGCCTGCAGCCCTGCAGTGTGTGTGGGTTTACATTTTTCCTGGATGTTGTATATTGGAAAGAGCCTGATCCTCCCCCAAGCCTGAAAGCAGATTTAAGCCCACAGCAACACCCTGGACTCCCTTCTCTGCCAGCTCCAAGCTGGAGAGCTGATGTTTTGGAGGAACAAGGCTGAAAAGCTTCCAGCTGTGTGAGTGGGCACATTCTGCTGGGGTCAAATCCCTCTCCTCCACAGGAATCTCAGGGAAGCTTCCCCAGTCCATGGTTGGAGAACTTGTGTTCTAATTTCTTGGCAATTCTACTTGAGTTTGTTTTGCCTTTGGTCTGTCATAATTGATTCTGATGCCTTACAGGTTGGTGTTTTCAGTCTGGGCATGGAGGGATATGGGTAGTTCTTCTCTAAAGCTGTTGTGAGAAACACCACAGTGTCCTTTGCTGCCCTGCAGTGGGTTTGTACCGTTCCTTACAATGCAGCATTAGGCACCTCCTGTGTTAGTTTATTCACCTTTATTCACTGCTCTGGTTTTGGTGGGCTGGGCTCATACCAGGCTCCTCACAGGGGTGTGTTCTGTGCCCTGTACCAGGTGACTGTGTGTACCTGATGAGGGACAGCCGCAGGACCCCCGACGGGCACCCCGTGCGCCAGTCCTACCGGCTACTGTCCCACATCAACAGGGACAAACTGGACATCTTCCGCATCGAGAAGCTCTGGAAGAACGACAAGTATGTCCTGGCCATCACTGAGACATCCAGCCCATGTGTGCCTGTCTGGCAATGCACAGGGGCTTCATGAAGGGCTTGGCATGGCTTAGAAGGGCAGGGGTGGGCACAGTGCAGGGGGCAGGGAGGGTTCACCTGTCTCTGCCTCTGCCCCACAAGTGCACAGTGGAAACGTGGGAGGCTGCAGGTCTGAGCAGGGGGTTGGAGGGGGAAGGGGATGGAAGTTCCCTCAATGTTGGAGCAGGCTGAGGGTACACAGTGACAGCTGTGAGGTGGTTCAGTGCCTGTGGCCCAGTGACAGCAGCACAGCCACAGTGACAGGCACAGTTACAGCCACAGTCACAGCCAGCTGTGCCCATGGAAACAACACTAGGGGTGTTTGATGGAAACACAGGAGAAATGAGACAAAAGGCAAAGAGAGCACCAGGAATTGTTACGTACAAAACAGCCGAGTGATTGTGCCCTCATGGAGTGTCTGTCCCCTGCCTGCTCTGTGCTGCATCCCACTCCGCACGGAGCATCCCACTTGGAGTTAGAACAAGGATGAGAAGGATAATCAGAGCTGAACCATCTTTTCTGTCCTGCCCATCTACAAATGTCTGCAGGGGTGAAGTGGAACGTGTGGCACTCGTGTGCCTCCACTTCCCATCCCAGTCCTTGCCAAAGTGCAGGAGAGAGAGTTCAGAGTGGAGGAGGGCCCGAGGTGGAGCTGCCCCAGGGCTCACTGTGTCCCCCCCTGCCCTTGTCCCCAGGGAGGAGCGTTTTGCCTTCGGCCACCACTACTTCCGTCCCCACGAAACGCACCACTCGCCGTCGCGCAAGTTCTACCACAACGAGCTGTTCCGGGTGCCCCTCTACGAGATCATCCCCCTGGAGGCCGTGGTGGGCACCTGCTGTGTGCTCGACCTCTACACCTACTGCAAAGGTGAGGGCAGGATGGAGCACAGGGCAAGTTTGGAATCGTTTGGGCTGGGGGGGTTTAGCCCCGCGGGCAGCTCAGCACTGCATGGTCACACTGTGGGGAAAGGGGGAAAAGGCAAACCCAGGGGTTGGGGTAAGAACAGTTTGATGATTGAAATAAATGAAAATAATAGCAGTAGGAGTAATGGAAAGGAATATTGCCAGTTTATAATTGGTTTTGGGAAAGTTTGGGTACTGTTTGCTTAGAATATGTGAGTTCTCCCCTCAGACTGAACCAGCAATGTGTCCTGTTGTGATTCTGAAGGAGGGAGCAAACAGGAACGCTCCAGCAGCCCCTGCCTCGCTCACACTGGGCTGGGGCAAACCACGTGTTTCCCCTCCATCTGATGGCTGCTTTTCCTGTGTGCTGAACCTGCAGGGAGGCCCAAGGGGGTGAAGGAGCAGGATGTGTACATCTGTGACTACCGCCTGGACAAGTCAGCTCACCTCTTCTACAAGATCCACCGCAACCGCTACCCCGTGTGCACCAAGCCCTACGCCTTCGACCACTTCCCCAAGAAACTCACCCCCAAGAGGGACTTCTCAGTAAGTAGTGAGGTTTTCTCTCAGCTTCCTTACCTGCTATCAGAACACTGGACAGAGTTTGGAGAGCCCCTGACTCTCTGTTAATGAGTCTTGATCAGCCAAAGGCGGGGATCAGGTAACAAGCGACAAGACGAGGAACTGGCCTCGAGCTTAGGCAGGGGAAGGGTCAGTTTGGATATGAGGAGGAATTCCTTCACTGAAGGGGTGGTCAGGCATTGGAAGAGGTTCTCAGGGAGGTGGTGGAGTCCTCATCCCTGCAGGTGTCCAAGGAATGGCACTCAGTGCTCTGGGCTGGGTGACAAGGTGGGGATGGGTCACAGGTTGCACTCAGCAATCTTGGAGGGCTTTTGCAGCCTCAGTGATTCCATAACCATGCACAGCCTGGGGGGAAAGCTGGGTCCAGAGCAAGCCTGGAAAGAAAACTGAGTGTAAGAGAGAATCTGCTGCTGAGAGGCCAAGAGGTGCTGAAGGAATGGTGATGGGTGAGCTCAGAGATCATCTCCAGGACAGCACTGCCCTGTCTGAGCACAGAGAGCTGCAGACCTTCTGCAAGTGGGCTCCGCTTCCTGGAGCAGAGCTTTTTGTAGTGGCTTTGGAGGTGGTTCCAGACTTGTGCTGTGCAGAAAGCAAAGGTGATCTGTATCATGTTGGTCTGTGGCTTGAAATTTATTTAGAAGACATGAAAAATCAAGTAAGTCTGTCTGTCATTTATCCTTCTTACATGATTATTCTTTCTCCTTTGAATATTTCTGAAGTGTGAGACACACCAGCATTTCCAGAGTGCCCTGCATTGGTACTTCCAGAGTATTAGATAGACCAGCATTTGCTTTCACTGTGAATTTGATTTGGTATTAACCATAATCTTTATTGTTGTTGCAGCCTCATTATGTGCCAGACAACTACAAGAGGAATGGAGGCAGGTGAGTCTCACCACCCAGATGGTTTGTGGAGAAGAGATGAGATAATCCTCTTGTTGTGTTCCCGCTCCTCCTGCCCATTTCCCCTGGGTGTTGTGGAAATAAGAAATTTAAATTATTTAAAGCTCTCTAAACTTCCAGAGAGGTAAAAAGGAACAAGTGAGGAGGGAGAGACTGCAGAAGCAGCCTTAGTGCTCCTTAATAATGCACATCAGGAAGAGAACAGGAGCCATTTGAAAGCCAGCAAAAGCAGCTGAGTGTGGAGATTCCCAGGAAAGGAGCCTCCAGCTTTCCCATGTGGAGGAGCCAAGATCCTGGACACACACTGGATGTGCTGCATCCAAAAAACACCCTCCAAGGGCTGTGGCTGTTGCAGAAAAGCCCCACTAAGTGCTGGGCTGAGCTTCTGGACATAAAACCCTTCCCAAATGGAAAGAAAAAGCCATTTGTTTCTCACAGCTGTGTTTGGCATGGAGCAGACAAGGTCATGGAGGGGGCAGGACCTGGGGGTGCCTGCAGGGACCCAGGGAAGTGCCTCAGCTCCAGGATGTCCCTGCCCACGGAGGGGCCCGGAACTGCTGCCAATCCGCCCCTCAGGGGAGGCTCAAACTGCTCTTCACCCCCTTCTTTGTCCTGCCAGGTCATCCTGGAAATCAGATCGCTCCAAACCCCAGATCAAAGACTTACACCAGGAGGAGGAAGCCGTGCCCCTGATGGAGGAGGTGTTGGCAGTGCCAGAGCAGGTGCCGGCGGAGCCGCCCGGCCCCGAGGAGCCCGACAGGGAGCCGGTGCCAGGCGAGGGCTGCGAGGCAGAGAGGAAGGGTGAGGAGGGTCCCTCTGACACGAGGCAGCTCTGCAGCCCCGAGGAAAGGAGGCACCTCCAGAGGGAGAGGCTCAACCAGATCCTGCTCAACCTCCTCGAGAAAATCCCAGGGAAAAACGGTGAGAGTTGGGGCTCTGGGGGCTCTGGGTTTGCCTCACTGGATACTGTTGGTAAAGTCAATGTGTTTTGTTTAAAATTAATGCTTTTATTGCTAGTGGGCATTAGGAACAGTCAGTTTTCTTTGTAGCCATGTTTTCCTTTGCAGCTGAAATCCATTAAACCCAAGTGAAATTACTTCCCACTTGACACTGTTTTGTCTAATACTTTTAGTAACCTTTCTGTGGACAAAGTCCCTCCCTTCACTCCATGTTTACAGCTGAGGAACTAACAGACATGCCAAGAAAGACTGAAGAGAATTTGGGAAGCCTCTTTTTACCTTCTGTGAGCTTTCCTTGGGTTCTGAGTACCAGCTGTAGGTTTTGTCTGAGCTGTGGGATGAGAGTGCAGGGCTTGTTCTGGATAAATGTGTCTCTGCTTTGAATTTAAAGCCTGCAATGAACGCTGTCCAGTCTTTTCCATGTTCTGGCAATGCCAAACACTCATGGAATGATGAATAACTCAGGCTGAGAGAATCTTTGGAGGTTGTCTGGTCCAGCCATAACTCAGGGCCAAATTCAGTCTTGGGCTGCTCAGCCAGGGATGTTTTGGGTATCTCTGGGTGGAAATATCCTTAGAAGAACCAGGATTAAGGAGACAGGAAAGGTGCTGCTTGAATCCTGTGCTCAGGACACACCTGGACGTGGCACTCAGTGGTGAGGGGTGGGAACAATTCCCAAATCCCCTTTTTTTCCCCCTTTTTTCCCCCTTGCAGCCATCGACGTCACGTACCTGCTGGAGGAAGGCTCGGGCAGGAAACTGCGGCGCCGCACCCTGAGCATCCCCGAGAGCAGCTTCAGGAAGTGACAGCAGCGAGGGGCACCCATGGGCGCTGCGGCCCCGCCCGGGCCGGGGCTGCGACAGCGACAGCGGGGCCGGGAGCCCCTCCTGCCCCGGGGCGGGGGCGGCAGCCACTGACCCAACTCCAAACAGCAGCACGTGGGAAGCGGCAGAGGCGCCGCCTGCCCTGCCCTGCAGTGCTCGTGGTGTGTGTGTTGGTGGGCGTGCCTTGTATTGATGTTATAGGTACTGAGGAAACCTCGTGGTTATTGTCCAGGATGGTCAAATTTAATTTATTTTTTGCTTGGTATTCCCCACTCAGAGGAAAAAAAAGAATAATAATAAGAAGAATAATGATTAAAAGAAGTTTAAATAAATAAAGCGGGGAGGGAAGAGGACTGAGTTACTCTGAGGAGGGTGTTCCCCATGGTCACTGATAACCTGTGGTTGTACCAGCCATGCCAGGGAAGGGAGTCCAGAGGGGAGGAGGAAGGCCCAGTGGCTTCCAAGGAAAGGCTGCCCTAAAGCCTCGGATTTGCACAAGTCCCAAGGAGAGAGAAACGTCCCCAAGGTTCACCGTGGGACAGCCGTGCCCGTGTCCCTCTGGCGTGTGCCAAGGAGGAGCTTCCAGAGGCCCTTGGAGCGTGGCAGGAGCACTGGGATGTGGCACTTGCTGTGCAGGGGAAGGGGAGGGGTGTGAGGTTTTCTTTTTTTCACTTTTTTTCTGCAGAGAAATTTTCTAGAAGCGAGTCAGATCCTGACGCCACCATTGCTGTTGGTTTTTTTGATAAGCTGTGGTTCTCGTGTGTCTCGTGTGTTGTGCAAATTAAAACCTGTTAAAAGAAAAAGGAAAAAAAAACAACAAAAGAAAACAAAACGAACAAAAAAAAAATCCACCCCCAAAGCGAGGACCCCTTCACTCCGTGCCCTCAGGCAGTTTCCCAGCGAGTGTTTGTGTGAGCTGTAGGAATTAGCGATGCTGACACTGCCCTGTGTGCTGGGGGGCAGCTGAACGTCCTGGGCAGGACCCCCGTGGCATCCCCCTCCCTCCCTCCCACCCAGTTCTCCCAAAATCCCAGAGCCCGTGGGTGGGATGGGCCGTGGGAGGCTCCCCCTGCCCCTGGACATGGCTTTGCTTTCCTGTCTCAGACGTACACATGCATATCCAGTCCTGTTTTAGGTGTTCTTATAAGAAATCCAGTTTTTAATGTGCCAAGTTGTATATATCTGCTGCGTGGATGTAAAGCAATACCGTAGTTACATGTTCCTTTTTATGGACCAAGCTTGTCCTAATGTACATTCTTGTTATTATTATAATTATTTTACTCTTAGTGGAACATGACTCATTCCATTAACTTTTATGTGTTGATTTGAAAAGAGAAAAACAAAACAAAACAAAAAAAAAGAACAAAAAAAAGAAAGGAAAAAAAACCCTTTGAGAAAAAAAATATTTTATTAAAAAAAAAAAAAAATAAGAAAATAGTTTGGAATATTTTCTTACTGTAGAGAAGCACTGTACAGTACCAGGAACCCTGAGTATAAAATACTCGTGCGTGTAGTAGGAATATCGCATGTCCAACCCCCCGAGTTGTCTCATTTAGTTTCAAACAGAAATCATTGTCTCCAATGGTGTTAAACACTAAAAAGTTTTTAAAAAAAAAAAATAAAGTGCGTACAGAAGCGAGACACTAGCTCTGTCATTTTATCTTTCTTTTGTTGAAAGACTAAACAAAATGTTTTTTAGACAATCAAATGTTAGGTAAGTGCAAAGAATTGTTTTTTCTTACTGGTGTAGAAATTAATGACTTTTTTTATTTCTGGGTTATTTTATAATACTGAGCAGCCCCCTGTGTGTCCCCAGGATCGCCCCGGAGCCAGGAAAAGCACTACAAAGTTACTGCAAATAGAGCTGACCCTTAGTCTGCATGGGTGTAGGCTGTGTGATTGCTGAAAATAAATGCTGCTAATATATTTCCTTTTTACAAAGCATATCTAAATAGATCATTGTTTTGATGTTAATCTTTGTAAATTATGTATTACCAATTTTAACATTGGATGTAATTGCATAAAAAGCCTGCATCTCAATCCTGAGAGTCTAGTATTAAATGGAAAATCTTTTCCTACGGCTGACTCGGGGGGTTTTTCTTTGCCAGGGCAGGTGGGGGGGAGTGGGTTGGGATGTGGGGCTGCTGGAGGGCAGGAGGATCCACAGAGGTGGATCCGTGGGCTGAGACCAGTGGAACTGCCCTTGGGGCGCAACAACCCCATGGAACGCCCCAGGGTGGGGAAAAAGGAGCTGGAAGGCTAGGAAAGGCCTTGGGGGCTGGTGACACGTGGGTTGTTGTACAGATCCCTCAGGGTTCAAACTGGAGTCTGTGAAAAAAAAGCTTCACTGTTGGCTTTGGTCCCTCAGCAATGAAACAGCCTCTCCGTGGTGCCACTTCCATGGAACTTGAGTCTTCTTTTCACTTTCCCAGCCTGACTCTCTGTGAAAACTCTGGGCTTGACCCCTACACTCACCTTCCTTTTAAACCCGAGGCACCAGCCAAGCCTTGCAGGGCTGTTTTATCGTAGAAAAGGTGAAAGTACCACCTGGCTTCCTCCCTTCCTGGTGTGACCCCATTTCAAAGTTCAGGAGCAGCTGTGGAATTCAATCAAACCTCCTTAAGGCGAGTCGAGTAACATTCCAATTAGGATATCCTGTCCCTTGTCTGAGAGTAAAAATTCCAGAGAGAAAAGTGAGAATGAGAACAGAATAAAAAGCTTTATCCTGAGAGCAGATCCCAGTCCTGGCGCTGACACAGCGACTCTTGGCCACTGAAATGGGAGGTCAGAGAGGTGAAATGTGGCTCTTGGCCATGGGAGGGAGCAGAGAAGCCCAAAATCTGCCTGTGGAACAAGTTGCTGCCGTTGTGTGGTGACTTCCCGGGCACTCCCCAGTCTCTTTTCCTGCGGAGCCTGATATGAAATGTAAATTCTGGGATGAAAACACGAGCAATTACAAGAACCTGGGAAAAAAATCGAAGCCATCCAGCCCCTACTGACATCCTGTGGCAGGAAAAGGATGAGTTGAATAAATATCTTACCCAACCGACCTGGAGCATTCCCGGTGTTGAGCAGCTCCCACGGGTGGGGCTGCTGGGAGAGGGGAGCGTTTCTTCAGGGCTGTTCCTGGGCTATTCCTGGGTTATTCCAGGCTATTCCAGTGCTGTTCTAGGGCTATTCCTGGCTCTGGGTGGCTGCAGCCACCTCATCCCACCCTGTGGAGGAGCGTGGGCACCTTGTACCAGGGTGGGAGGGCTCCCCACGCTCTCTGGCTGGTGCCCAACGTTGAATGCCAAGCACCAGCACAGCCCGGGCTGCTCCCACGGGAGCGTTTCCTCACCCAGTACCAGCCCAGGCCACCCACAGTGACCATTCCCAGCCTTCCCAGCCCTGGGAATCCATTCACACAGGCGGACATGTGAGCCACAACCTTTATTTCCAGCTTTTTCCCAGCGGAACAAGCTCATTCCTGTGGTTACAACTATGTACAGAGTGCTGGGACAGCGCACGGGGGGCCCGCGGGGCACAGCGGGACACGTGGAGGTGGCAGCAGTGGCAAGACAGGGTGGCACGAAGACAACACACAGGACTGTGAGTGCCAGGCAGGGACAGGGCTCATCCCTGCCCTGGCACAGCTGAGGAGCCGTGAGCCAGAGCAGCTCCTTGGAGGAGCCACGGGGCGGTGCCGGACACGGGGACACCACGGCGGTGGCACACGGGGACGTCATGCGGAGGGGCAGCAGTGACAGGCACAGGGCTGTGCCCCCTGTGAGCTGCCAGCCCCGGAGTGGTGAAGTCCCAGAGGTGGTGAAGCCGTGGCAGGAGACATCCCCTCCCGGAGCTGGCACCTGCTTCGGGAAGCTCAGCTGATTCCTCGGGTCTCCTCCTCCTCCTCCTCCTCCTCACAAAATCAGGGACGTGTAACCAACAGGAACGAGCCCGGTGCTGTTGCCATGGCAGCAGCGGATCCAGTCTTCATCCACGGTGGAGAGCAGCTGCAGGATGTCCCCTTTTTGGAAGCTCAGGTGCCCGTCGGCGGTGCCCGTGTGGTCACACAGCGCCCGAACTGCCCTGCACCAGAATGGCCATCAGGGATTCGCCTCCCAAGGGACCCCGAGGACCCCCAGAGGCTCCCACAGCATTCGGGGGCGGGGGTTGATGCTCATGTGCGGAGCCAGTGACTCCCTCCTCGGGCACAGGAGGGGAGAAAGGGATGCTCTGCCAAGCAGACCCCCGGATAGGGAGCGGCTCCAGTGCCAGAGGGTGTGGGGACATCAGGGGCAACACCAGCGAGGGCTGGGGACAAGACAAGTAGCCAAACGCGGTTTGGGATGGCCACACCCCCACCCTGCTCTCTTGGACACAGCATTCCAGCAGTTCTGCCCTGCCACAACCCGGGCAGAGCTGCCACACTGTTGCCCCAAATAAGCTGCAGTGAATCCCGAAAGCACACGAGAAAACGCTAAAAATTCCCCACAAAAATATCTGGGAAAAACAGCTGATCCCAGGCGGGCAGAGACACGGGTTCCCCCAAAGCTGGGCAGGAGATGGGTGGGGATCCTCAGGGGCACAGTCACAGCGGGCAGTGGCACAGTGGGCAGTGGGGAGCCTTTCCCTGGAGAGACAGGTGGGACTCCCCAGGTGCTGTCCAGGAGCAGCCCCGACTTCCCACCATACAGAAAATTCCCCCACCAGCCCCCTGGGTCCACCCCTGCCCCTCCTCACCTCTGGCCCTGCGGGGTGGACACCGTGCCCGTCTCCGGCCGCTCCTGGGCATGGGTCCCGTCGGGTGCCAGGCCCTTCACCACCCCGGCCAGGACACGGGGACTGGGGCACAACCAGCGGGATGGTCTCCTGCACAAAGCAAAGGGAGCCACGAGCTCATCTGGGAGCTTTTCCCTCCTGCCCAGGCTGTTCCCATGGTCTGGGAGTGGGGAGGGCTCTTATAAAGCACTGCCAGGTCCTGCTGCTGCCCCAGGGGACTGAACGTGGTGGCAGCAGCACTTGGGGCATTCAGTAATGCCAGGGAGCACAAACCCCAGACAAGGGGCAGTACAAGAGCCCTGAGAGCCCCGTGGGACAGAAACCTCTTCCACCTGGGACAGCCACCCTTCCTCAGCACACACCACTTCCCCCTCTGCCTGCCCAAGCTGGGTCTTACCTGGACCTGGCTGAGATGGTGTCAGGACTGGAGGGGAAGCTCCTGGTGGCTCCAAAGAGCCGGCCCAGCCAGCTGCTCTTGTCGGGGCCAGGAGGACCACCTGACCCTGGGCCAGAAGGTGCTGCCTGGTTCCCGTTGGCACAAGGCTCTGGGGAAACATCCAGAAGCTTCTCTCCTGCAGTGGGATCATCCTGCTTGGTGGGTGCTCCGCTGGGCAGAGTGAGGTCTTCAGGGGAAGAGTTCCCCGAGGTGTCAGTGCTGCTGCTGGGCTTTGGGCCAGAGCCAGGGCCAGCTTTGGTCTGGAGGAGTTGCAGCTCTGTGCCCCCAGCCTCACTCAGGGGTGTTTGGGGTGGCACAGCCTGGCTGGGGCTGGGGTCCCCTGCAGCCCCCCGCAGCTTCATCCACCACACCAAAGGGAACTTCTCCTTGCTAGGAGCAGTGTAAATCCTGGAGGTCTGGCTCAGCTGGCCCCACCAGCCAGTGAGGCCAGTCCTGGTGTCCCCAGGGCCCTCCTCGTGCCCCTGGCTCTCGGGGGGGCTCTCAGCTCCCAGCAGGGTGCGGCTCAGCCGGTCACCCCAGCGCAGCACGTGCTGCAGGGTTTGGTGCAGGGCAGCGCCCACGGGAGGGGCAGGGACCAGCCCATCCATGGCCACCTGGGACCGAGCCCTTGTGCTGCCCCCTGCACACCCCACCCTGCCCAGGGCATCGGGGCGGGTCTCATCCTCCAGGGTGGCATCGGGGCCCTCCGGGGCGGCGAAATGGGGGGGTGACTCCAACCGGCGGGACAAGGGCTGGACGTCCACGGAGAGGTGATGGTGCTCAAAGAGCAGGTCGAGGTGGAAGGTCAGCACCGAGAGGGGCTGGATGAGCAGCAGCAGTTCATCAGCGAGGTGGGGAAGAGGGCCTTGGCTCAGGGCAAAGAAGGCTGTGGGTGAGTAGAGTACAGAGATGACACCTGCAAGAGACAGGGACAGGCTGGGCAGGGACAGAACGCCCTGTCCTTGTCACCCCCCTCCCAGAGGTGGCTGGGATGTCTGAGTCCATCAGACCACCTTCCATGCTGAAGATGCACCATGGAAATTGATGCCCTGATCCACTACAGAAACTCCAGCCAAGCATGTGTGTAATCCCAACCCTGGTGTGGGATTATCAGCCTGGTGGGGACAGGAGGGCTTGGATGGGCAGCTGCTGGGCACTGTGTCCTTACCTGGGCTCTTCTGCAGGTGAGAGATCCACAGCTCCAGCTGTTTAATGCTAAATAAAACAAAGGGAGCCCAAGTTAGACCCCTTGGTACTGTTCTAACCTGCCATGGCAGTGGGGCCAGCAGGGGGTCAACACTCACTTCAAAAGGCCGAGGATGAAGGCGTGGAACTTCTGCCTGGTGCTGCTGAGCGGGGCCAGCCCCGCCACGTGCCAGCACAGGGAGTGCAGGGAGCGGGTGTTGGGGCCTGTGGGGTGCAGAGCACAGACAGCCACTGCTCAAGGGCACACACACCCCCCAGCCCGGGCTGGAACAGGACTCCAGGCACCTCGGGGTTCCACCGACCTCCCCCCACTCACCTGTCTTCACTGAGGCTTCCACCACACTCCAGGGGGAATTCTTCCTCTGGCCTGTGATAACATCCTTCTGGAACGGCTTCAGCCCGTCCTCCACCAAGGCGTAGAGTGCAGGGCAGAGGGTGTGAAGCAGCAGGTACCCCACGTCGGGGCTGAGCCGGCTGTCTCCCAGCTGGGCCTGAGTGGGGAGTCACGGGGAGAGGGGAGAGATGGGGGAGATCCTTCCCCTGGTGCTCCCAAAGCCCCTCCTGCCCTCCCTCCTGCCCACCTTCTGCACCAGGTTCCGTGCCGTGCTGAAGTGGGCGATCACTTTGTCCACGGCGGAGCTGACGGCGACGAGCAGCGCTGCGGGCAGAGGGAGGGATGGAGGGAGGGGCGGAGGGCTCAGCACGGAGGGACCCACCGGGCACGGGACCCACCGGGCACGGGGATGAGGAACCCGCGGCCTCACCGCGCCCTCGGGCTCGACAGGACCATCTGCCCGGGGCGGGCCGAGCTCGGTGCAGGAAGCGCTGCCTGTTCCTGCTCTGTCCCTGCTCTGTCCCTGCCTGCCCTTCCCCTGCCTGTCCCTGTACCTGCCCCAGCCCAGCGCTGCGGGTGTCCGAGCCCCTCGCACCCTCCGCAGCCCCGGGGGTCCCTCCCGCCCG
>VWZD01001168.1:1137-37799 GCA_013396695.1 Sakesphorus luctuosus
GAAAATTCCAGATTATAACTGCAAACTTCAGATTTATTCTTAGTTGGGCAATTTGTTTGAGGAAAACTTTGCTTATTTTAGAAATAAAACATGTTAGATTATAATACTTCAGGTTGTTATAAATCTGAGAAGAAGGTACTTTTTTTCCTGCCTCATGGACTATTTTTAGCCTAGAAGTAACCTACTGTTTTCTCTGCAGGAGAAAAGAGCTGTGGATTAAGTTCTCAGATGCAGTATTACTTTGAATATTAAGAATCTGGCTCATAAAATACAGTATGCAGGTAGAATGGTAGAATCTGCAATGCCAACCACTTGTCCGTGTATTAGATCTAAAAAGAAATCCTGCTGTTTATTGAGGTGTTTAAACTCACTATTTGGTTTTAAACTGCTGAAATGTGTAGAAATTGAAGTCCCTTCTTTCTGTTTTCAGATATCTGCTTATGAGGACTCAGTTGCTGCTCATCTTGCAAAAATTCTCAATTCTGATCAGCACTCAGTTGTCATATCATCTGCCAAGTGAGTCGATCAGTTTTATGTACAATGTGTGGGATAAATTCCCTGAGTAACATCATCACCATAACAGCCTTCTGTCTAAGTCTGATTTTCTTATGGCTGCCCCAACTGGCTTGGCTTACTATAACTTGATTTATGTCTTTTAGAGTGGAGGTTTTTTTCTGCAAAAATTTTTATATGGTACAGTTGTAATGGGTGACTTAATACAAAATTTAAAAAAAAATCACACAATATTAATATAAAGTGATTTTAGATCACTCTAGTGTGTGGCTTAAATATGAAACTTACTACTGAAAATATATGATCTACTCCACGTTGCATTTCTTCTGGCTTTTTCTTTTTGTGCATACCCATAGGTTTAAGGAGACAAACAGCTTCACTGCTGTGAAACAGAACTTCAGCTTAGGTAGCTTTTTTGTAGCTCTGTCTATATTGATTCAACCAATAGTGGTCTCAGACAGTAATGTGTTGGTTTTTTTTTTTCTTCCAAACTGAAAGACTTTAAAATGAGAGAGAAATGGAAAACCATGGCCATCATCTGAAATCAGAACTATTCTGTGCATACTTTCTCAATGAAAAAAAAAAATCATACATTTTGCAATATGCAAAAGACCAGTCATAGAATCTTCAAAACCTCATTTGAATGTCTCTACATCTCTTTTTTTTCCCTAAAAGCAAGTCAACAGAATTTAATTTTGAAAGTGTATGTAGCACATGTAGAAAATAAGGCTGCAGGATATTATTACAACTCCGGTTTCTAAACTGGGTCTGTATCTTGTTAAATCTGTTTCATTTCTGTCCAATAAATGTCAACCAAATTAACAGTACTAAGCAATTATCCACACCTCATTAATGAGTTTGCTGTCTGTCTTCAGAGAGCCAAGTCTCCCTGATTTCCACAGTGAAAATTCATTGCAGCCACTGTATGTGCATAGATGTGCTTCACGGGCAGCGACAGTTTGAAAGTATTATCTGTGCACTGGGATGTGTGGCCATATGCTTTCCTCTAAGAACTGCTCCATTGAAGTCAGTAGATTTTCTCCATGATTTCTAAGCTCCACTTTTGCATGGGTTGGCATGACTGTGTTTGAAATTATCAAGGTAAATGCAAGGTTGCTAAGTCCTCTGGTATGAAAGGGAATAGATAAAATCAGTTGTGTTTATTGCAGATAAGAGACTGAGATACAATGTGTGCAAAGGCTTAAGTTCCTGTTTTAAAGCTCATCACTTCAATTTTACAAGCTATGGAAAAGAGAGTCATCTGATTTGCAAGTATGATCACAGAGTTCAGTTTCCAATAAGAAGAAATTGTAGCCATGTGCATATAAATAAATTTTCATAAGAATTTAACATTCAAAGCATATCTATTTTATTTCATTTGATTTCTCCCCTCTCCTTTTTTTATCTGAAGAATATTATGTGAAACTGTAAAGGACTTTGTTGCCAAAATAGGGAAGACTTACGAAAAACCAGTGGAAAATGCAGAGGAAGCCGATGCCATGGCCATTAAAGTAAGACTATGACTATGTTGAGGTTTAAAGTTGTTGAGTTTTTGAAGTTCATATCTCATGAATGTTTAATTTTCACATTGCACCAGGATGCCCAGCTTTGCTTTCATTTCAACCACTGACTTTAAAATTCTTCTTGTCTTAGTGCCTAGAACAATTATTTCCAAACCATCTTTAAACTCTGAGATCTCTATAAACTGTTTACACTTTCTTCCTTCATGAAAGATAAAGTTCATGGTAGCATACATAGAGACCAAAGGATTTTTTTGCATTAGGAGTTAGAGGGATTAAGTTAGCTACAGGAAAACAGTGGGATAATGAAGAGTGAGTATGCTGTGAGAATGAAGGAGAGAGAGTACAATGTTAAAAATAAAAGTTTAAGCTGCAAAACAGAGATCATGCTGCAAAAACATTGAGGAAAAAACAACAGAGGGATTTGGTGTGAGACATAAAACTTACATGAGCGGGAAAAAAAGAAGAAAACAAAATCCCTGACAATCCCAGAATCAAAAAACGTACTTGCTAAGTGGCAATTTGTGGTTCACATTTCTATCTGGTACATATTTTAGAAAATGAGGTTTTGTTTTTTACTGTTCCAAGGCCAGACAATGTTGGTTTTCTTTCTCTTAAGCACAGAAAATCACTTCTTTTCCAGTGCACCTAGAGAAAGCAACTACTTTCTGTTTGGTAGAGGTATTTGACACCATCTCATTCTGGCTCTTCGTTCTGTGACAGCTAACTTGGTTAAATCTCTTGCACAAACAATCCCATGTATCTCAGCCTCATTGCTGGGCATGTCTCCATGGATTCTCTCTCCAAATTGGGGTACTAAGCATGCATAATGCATGGTATGGACAAACCTCTGATGGTTTTCTGTGCTGCAAGCCATTGGGAGCAGAGTAAGATAGAACCCGTACCCTAGTTATGTGTCAGGCTGAGTTTAACATGATGTCTTATTTTAATCTGAGTGTAGGGTTTTTCTGTTAGAATTGCTCTAATCTGGTTGGGTGTTACAGAATATGTCTGCAAAAAAACCATGCAGACCTACTCATAATCCAACATTCCAAAATGTTGAACCTTAGTTTGGATTTTACATAAGAAATTACACAGACACTAAAGACACCTACAGTTTCAAATATAACCTGGTACTTTATCTCCTGAAAATATTCACATGTTCAATGTTATTTTTTCTGTATGTGTGTGTTCTTTTCCACTTTATTTTAGTGCTCAGAGTTAAATGAGAAGCTAGACCTATTGCTCCAGGCTCTTCACACAGAAGCTCAGGCTGCTCCTGTTCTCCCAGGCATCGCTTCCCCCATTGTGGAAGAAGAGCCAGAGGAGTTCTCAAGCGAAGAATCCTTTTCTGAAAGTAAAGAGCAATTATCAGAGTGTGTCTCAAAGTCTTCCACCCAGAAACTCTTCAAACCAAGGGAACAGTTAATGCTCCGAGCAAACAGCTTG
Source organism: Sakesphorus luctuosus (assembly GCA_013396695.1). Taxonomy (NCBI): domain Eukaryota; kingdom Metazoa; phylum Chordata; class Aves; order Passeriformes; family Thamnophilidae; genus Sakesphorus; species Sakesphorus luctuosus. The sequence continues at coordinate 4,620 of VWZD01001168.1, forward strand.
AAAAAGGCTGTGAGGCAGATCATTGAACAAGCAGAAAAAGGTGCACATCTGCAACATTTTGATCCTTGCTGGTAGAATATGATAGGATCATGATATTTGTTGGGTTTGTTTGTTGGGTTTTTTTTTAAACCAGAAAAAGTTTTCATTATAAAATTTGATTTCTACATTCTTACATAGATAAAATTGTGTGCTTCAAGGGAAAAAAGGCAGCTTGTTGAAATGTTAATGACTGTGTGCAGGTGTGAGTACTTATGTATGCGTGTGTGTGCACATATAAAAGTTGGTGGTTGTTTTTTTTTTTAACTATTATCCTCCGCAAAAATTCTGACAGTAAATCATTATCAACTGCAAAGAATTGATAGACTCTTTCACTGAATTGACCATAGAACTGTTTTGTTAATAATTTTAAACTTAAAACTACCAAAAAAAAGTTAGGCTGTTTTTCACGTATGCAGTTCTTCTTTAAAAGTCTTGAAACTTTCTGTTTTTTCTTTTAATAAGCAGTTGTGGATGAGCAGAATGCTCATAGTGAAGAACAAGTGAATCAGTCTCCAGTGGAATACAGCAAAGAATTGGATGACTCCAAAGAAGAGGAAAAAGAAGAAGACACAAAGGAACTTGAGTCTCCATCAAGTGAGCAAATTAGGAATGAAATACAAATATGCAGTCTCCTTATAGTTGCATTTGGACCATAAGTGGCTGCATATTTAAAAATAATAGCAACCTGTTTCACTGGAAACTATTCAAAAATTTTAATAGATTTGGCTACATAAAAGTGAAGGGAAAAATGAGGGAGATTAGATGAACAGTCTTTTGGAATGTATTTACAAAGCTGAGAAGGTATTTGTTGGGGAGGGAAGTGCTGAATTTAAGCTGGTGTTTACACTCATCTTTCCTGAGCAGGAACTAGAGCCTAGGTAATGGTGGCAATAGCATGTCTCAGTCACAGACATCTTGAGTCTCAAGCTATATAGTGTTTTTAGGAAAGGTGCTTCTCAACGTAGGTGAAAATTTCAGTCTTTGCCATATTATCAAAGTGGACAGTGATGCACTGCAGGTGAGGTCACAAGATGATCATGGAGTCATGGAGAAACAGTGGTAGCTGGTGGACAGCAAAGCCCATCCCCTAGATACTTGGTGAGCAACTTCTTGTGGCAAAATGAGAAAACTTCTTTGGGATTTGCATCTCTTTTTGTTACCGTAACCCACACTAACATCCTCAAAAGTTATTGTCCTTATGAGGCTCTGCTCTGAGTCTAGTGCCTGTGTCGGTAGTTTCTACCTTAGAAATAAAAGACATTAGGCTTCTGTTGATCCAGGAGCTCACATTTTCTCCAGAAATGGATGCCAGGCTTTCTCCAGTGATTGGTCCCTTTCCTTTTCCCTTGGTTAGAGGAAGTACTGCATATCTGTTGTCCCTTTTCAATAGTAGCTCATACAGGATGCTGGCCATACAGATGACCCAATCCTGCTACCATAGCTATATAATAAAAGAAACATATACTTTTGTGTAGAAATATATTAAACTCCTTGTTTCTTGCTGATATAATTTCTGTATTTAATGCGAATCTGTAATAGGCTTCGTATATCTGATATGTGTGAAATAGAGTGCAAATTAATGCTGTCAGTGGACGATAGATGTTTAGGGACAATGCATGAAACATGAATTCAATTATCTGCACCAAAACATCAGTTTTACTCATTAAAGCTCCATTGTTTGTATCAGAGCATTCACAGCAAAAGTTTATCTTTATTGCAGTTATTCCCATGAGTCTCATCTGTCAAATAAAGACCAGCTGCTCTGTTGATTTTTCCTTTTTAATATAACTGCCTTGCTCACAAGTACAGAGAGAACAGACTGTGTGAATAGCATTGTGAATTTTTCAGGAGTAGTATGAAAAATGAATGTTAATTTTGTTCTGAGTGTTATATTTTACCCTCTGAGGATCCTCCTGGTCATTTGATGAAGATAATGTTTTTCTATATGTTAATACCTTCATCTAAATATTTAATAACTCTCATTAGCTATCCCTTACCATTGTTATTCATTTTTTGACATTATTACAGGGTTTTGCCATGCACAGACACAAATCATTTTGTTGTATTGCTGTCATGCAATACTATAGCATTTTGTGATAACTACTATGGCTGTTATATACAGCTATTAAAGTCAGGAGGAGCTGTTAGTCCATTTGGTCAGACTTTTCAAATAAAACAATCCAGAAAAATTCGCCCACTTTTCTCTATCCTGTGTTTAATAATTTCTGTTTGACTTAAGCAGCTTATCCAGAAAGGTGTGTAATCTTATTCCTGGGATACAAGAAAGTGAAGAATTTGGTATACCATTGATGTTCTATCTTAGATAATCATCACCAAAAAAAAAAAAAGAATGCACAAATTCTTATCTGAATTGATTTGAACACAATATTTAAACCCTTGTTCTAGTTATTACTTCTGTCTCTAGATTTTCCCACTCAGCATTTTTTTTCCATTAGGTTCTTCGTACAGTACACCCACGTTACTCTCAGACTGAGTTATGATTGACATGAGCTGATCTGTCCCACTCCTGCCACTAAAAAGAATATATTCTATCCTTCCCACCACATTCCTAGTGCTGCTTTCCTGCTGTTGTCTTGGTGCTAGTCCTACTAGTTCTAATTTTGCTGAATTAGTTTTCATGTTTTGAGAGGAATAAATGACATCACCTTGAAATAATTTCATGTTTCTTTGTTCTGAGCTTCTTTAGATGGTCAAGGTTGAAGTTGTCCTAAGCTGAAATAGTTTTCACTTGAGATAATTTGAAGACAAGGTAGCCAAGTGTCTGTCTATGACCATCTGTTATGTGAAAGCTTTCTACATGCACATGGAAATGCTATAGCAAAGCATTTGGTAATACCCAAACTTTCTTCCTTGGGGCACCAATTTCTGGCTATGTCTGATAAGGCTCAGTTTCACAAAGATTAACTTCCCCAAGCTAAAGCAGGCACTGGCATACTCTCTCAGGCTTCACGAAACAAGGTCTGACAGGAAAGCAAGTTACAGCAACTGAGGTCACTCCTCGGCAAAGTTTATCCTTCATCACCTCCAGAGGCAGCCCAGGGGATAACTGGCCACAATGAGCCATCAGTTACTCTTATGAATATCTTCTCTTTCCACTTGATTTTTTCCCCTTTATTTTTCCTAAGCCTTTCTCAAGAACAGTTACATTGGCTACCAAACCTTGATCTCTGTCAAAGGTTTTATTTGTCCATCTTCTTGAGAATTTTAACAAATAAATTAGTTATTTTGGGAATTGCTGGTTTGTTTTTTGTGAAAAAATATGATGGAAAACTTATGTCCCCCACAATCTCTCTAACTGCAGATGACAAGTATGAACATGGCTTTTTTTCTTCCCCTGCAGTTTTAAGTTTGGCTGTAAATAAAGATGTCAGAGTTTTGTCTGATGTTTTCAGAAACCTGATGCAGGCAGGGGACTCATTTTAGCTGCCTGAAGAAAATGCCATGGCTGTTAATGAGATATTTCCATGGCCTATGTGTTAGAATAGCTAGCTATATTAAAATTGTTGTAAGTAATAATATGTGATGTAATAAATCTATATTTATAAATCAACTTCGATTGAATTTGTTTAAGTTTTATTATTTCAGTAATGTGTTAATCAGAGGCTTACTGCAGAATTAAATACTATTGCATTTTAAGGTGGATATAATACATTTTTATGAACACACATTTAATATATATAATACTTTTACTGGCTGGTAGCTTGAAATATAATTGGGAACTCCTCATGTTGAGTGCCAGGCACACTTGTTCATTTTAACTTGTGTTTGTCACTTGATCTGTTTCTAAGTTATGTTTGCTGTATTTAGAAGAAAAACTCAGGGGTGATGGCGAAGGGCATTTATTGTGGAATGGTAACAGACTAAATTAATGCTTTTCAAACATTTTCAGGGCTGTAAAAACGATGTAATTGGTAATGTCATAATGGGTCTAATTAGTGGTCTTATTTTTGCTTCTTCTGCACAGCTAAAACTGCACCCAGATCTCCCGACAGACGTACAAGCCGAGGTATCCATTCTCAGACAGGTTCTTTCTCTGCTCCAGCTTTGGCTGCAAGCAAGGAAAACCTCCCAGTACTTAACACGAGGATTATCTGCCCAGGTAAGTATGATTTGAAATCTGCTGCTCCTGAGCCAACTTTAACATTGCCTTCCAGTCCCCTGCTTGCTGTCAAATAACAACTTCTACTTCATGCCCTGAATTTGTTTGAACCTAGATAAATTCTTTGTGTTGTATTGTGTAGGAGGAAATGCATAAGAATGTAGAAGCTTTCTGATCATTTGGCACAACACCAGAAGTAGCAGAAGTGTTGCATTTGATTCCGAAAGGTCAAAAGGAAAATTCATCATCTTAGAATCACAGAGTGGTTTGGATTGGAAGGGACCTCTAAAGATCATCTAGCCCAGCCCTCTGTCATGGCCAGTGAGATCTTTCACTAAATCAGGTTGCTCAAAACCCCATTCAACCTGACCTTGGACACTTCCAGTGATGGCACATTCAAAGGTTGTCTGGGCAGCCTGTTCATGTGTCTCATCACCCTCATCATGAAAATCTAACCCTATCCCCTTTCAGTTTAAAACCATTGCCCTTGTGCTGTCACTGTGGGCCCTGGCGAAGTCTCAGTCTTTCTTATAACTCTCCTCTATATTTTGAAATGGCACAATAAGATCTCCCTGGAGCCTTCTCTTCTCCTGAGCTGAAGAACCCCAGCTCTCTCATCCCATCTTCAGAGGAGAGGTGCTCCAGCACCCTGATTATCTTTGTGGCCCTACTCTAGACTCACTCCAGCAGGTTCGTGTCCTTCTTATGTTGGGGGTCCCAGAGCTGAGCACATCACTCTAGGTGGGGTATCACAAGAGTGGAGAAGAGGCAGAAGCTCCTCCCTTGATATGCTGGCCACACTTCTTTTGATGCAGCCCAGGACACAGCTGGCTTTCTGGGCTGCAAGTGCTCATTGCCAGGTCACATCCAATTTTTTGCCCACCAGTACCCCCAAATCCTTCTATTATTTATCCTAATCAGTGGATGCTGTTGATTAGGATGAAGAGGTTGAGGGTCAAAGCCATGTTCAACCCTGTGAGTAAGAGCTCTTTGCTGATACCTCTCTGGAATTGGATAACTGAAGCTACACAAAGCTGCTGTGTAGTTAAAACAGATGAAAAAAACCCTGTTCTTACCCAAATGCAATTAACAAATGAAAAAAATCTGTTCTTCTCCAAATTTAATTAGCACTAGAGAGCACCAGTAAAACACTGGATTAATTAACTTTATTGACATAATTAAAACATAATGGAACTCAACTTACATTTTTTCTTTAGGCAAATTTAAGTGAAAGCTTTTAGAAAGTACTTTTCTTTGTTTATGTGTATTACATGGTATTTTGTAAAATGGCATTGATATTAGTCAAAGTACTCTTGTCATACTTTGTCATATTAATTCAACCAATTAAGTTAAACTGTGGCTCTACCAGTTGCAAAAATGGTAAGGCTATTCCTTAGAAATATTTCCAAAGGATAGGACCAAAGAAAAATCATAGACATAGGAGATGAAGACTAAACTTAATTAAAAGCTCTAGTAGTGTTTTTGGATGTTAGGTCACCCATTCAGTTACTATACCAGCCAGTGAGTAGTGTTGGCCTGAAATCCTGAATTTTCTTTGATTTTCTTTTTCAGTGGTGGTATATGAAGAGTCAACCACCTCACTGCAGCATAGCTGGCTTTCTGCTTAAGGGAGCCATAGACCTGAAAAAATAACCAATATAGATAAAAATTGAGATAGAATCACAATCATTCCCTGTACAGATTTAATAATTTTTTTTGTCTCAATATGTGGCTTATATTATATGTTTTGTCTGTTTATCAAATACAAATTGTTTTTTTATTATTTTCTTTCTGTTTCGTTCTTGTTTCTTTTTTTTTAATCAGGTTTGAGGGCTGGTCTAGCTGCTTCCATTGCAGGAAGTTCAATTATTAGCAAGATGTTGCTAGCAAACATCGATCCATTTGGTGCTACGCCATTTATTGACCCGGATCCAGATTCCCTGTAAGAAATATTTTTTTCCAAATGTACTGGTTTGCTTTACTTTGCTTTACTTAAGGGCTTTTTTAAAAACATTTTTGCAGTCTTTTTTTTCATTACGAAGTTCTTGTTTGCTGTCATTTGCCAGTAGACCTCAGTGTCTGAAAACAAGTTGGAGTGTGCCATTTTAGTTATGAGTAATGCAAAATTGTGTTGCAGCAGCAGAAATAATAGGAGGCATTTGCTCACTTACCCCTTACACACTGGGAGGAGGAGGAAGCAGTCTTTCAGAGCTGGGTTTTTCTGCCTAAACTGCCAGTCTGAATGCAAGCTCAGCTGCCAGCAAGATGCTGAAGCAGGTCTGAGCACTTCATAGTGGAGAAAGAAGAGTGATCCCCTAAGGACTGGAGCAGTGAGGTGGAAATTTTGTGCCCTGAACTGCCTCTGCTTCTCAGAATGGGGTGTACCATTGGCAGAGACATACTGGTGGTATCTGCGTTATGGGCTGTGGCTCCCCTGAGACAAAGCCCTGCAGTGCCAGCAGCATCAGCCAAACAACTAGCACCAACCAGCAAGCCTAAACACAGCCTGGGTGCTCAGCATGATGTGCTGTTGCTGTCTCAGAGCTGGGCCTGGGGCAGTGCTTTCATCATATCCCACACTTGAGGTAGTTGTAATAGTGCTGGATGGGGTGTGGTACAATTTCTCCTTTGCCCTATGGGAGGTAACTTGCAGTTGTGAAGGAGCCATCAGCCAACCTGTCTCTTCAGCTACTGGTGAGTTTCCTTAGAGAGATTCAGAGGAAAAACCTCTTGAAGTCTCTTTTGTTCTGAGACCAACCACAGTCTTGGTTAAGATGTCTGTGTGACCAGGTTCTCTACAAATGTGCACCTAATTATCTTTTTTCCTCAAACAGGGAGGGATATTCAGAAAAATGTGTCATGAACAACTACTTTGGAATTGGGTTAGATGCAAAAATTTCACTAGAGTTTAATAACAAGCGAGAAGAGCACCCTGAAAAGTGCAGGTAAGATAATTGTCAGTAACAGAGTCGAGATGTTTGCATTCTCTTATTATCCTTATCTCTTTATTTGAATTTCTTAAATTTTTCTCTTCCTACAAATACAAGACACAATGTGTATATTCCAATATGTAACTCTTGTTTTGCCTGCTTTCAGAAGTCGGACAAAAAACATGATGTGGTATGGAGTTCTTGGCACAAAAGAGCTACTGCAGAGAACTTACAAGAACCTAGAACAAAAAGTTCAACTTGAGGTAAATTTTATTTATGGACAGAATGAGTATTTTTGATTCCACAATGTGTAGCAAAGATTTTGGGCTTCTTTTGGAAACCTTTTAGAGTTCTCGTATCAACCCGAGCTGCCCTCAAAGGTACTGTGTAAAGATGTGGTGTGTAAAAGTTGGCTCTCCAAGTGCAGTCTTTGAGTAAAATGTCAGTACTTTAAGATCAGAAAATACCCAGTATAATGTTTCTTGTAATTACTGGGTTAAAAACCCCACAATTACCTGTATTGGTAGGATATATTTCTTAATGTTCACTGATCAAAAGGAAGACCAAGTTTTAAGGGCAACAACAGAAGTGCCCATAAAATAAACACAAGGGAAGAGATAAGGAGTCTTAATCCTTCAGGTTCATTTTAGAGTATTTGAAAGCTTGATTACCCATATAGGGAGAGCACACAAATAGTATAAAATTCCTGACAAAAGAGAGGAGATTCTGAATGTGCATCACAAGAAGCCCAGCTACACCAGTAGAGACTTTCTCTAGTAGTCACAGCAACAACAAATGCAGTGTCTAAACACAGATATTTTTTCTTTTAAGCTCTAACACCACATCTAAGTCTTCCTCACGATAGTCAAAACTTAAAGGAGAGATAAATGACGACCAAATGCAGAAAAAGACTACAGGATTGTTACTATTATTTTTACCCAAAGAGTATCTAAGCTGGATTTTGACAGAGCACATATAAAATTTCTCTTTTTATTTTATGCTAAGTATTTCATATGGAAGTTTACAGTATGTACATGAGGGTAAATTTTTAAATTGAATGAGTAATTTTAGGTTACTGGACGTCTTTCTCACTGCTCTGAGATTCAGAAGGATTTCATCTGGTAGCAGCAGATTGCTGCTAGCTAAGGATTGAGTAATTATCAAGGAATTATGCAGTAGTTAGCAAATATAATGACAGGAAAGAACGTAATATATGCTGCAGATAGAATTCTAATTTAAGGATCTTTGGAATCAGATGCAAATAAAATTTGATAATACATTCACTGCTGACTTTTCGATAATTATTTTTTAACATTTCTGGAATTATGCTGGCAAGTAGAAATTTCATATTTAGTGTTGCTTTGCAAAGCGTTAGTCTTATTCAGGAATTGGAGGCAAACCTCTACTATAATACAAATGGCTGTGCAGTATCTATTAATATCACACCATATTTTGGATACTGCCACATCTTGATTAAAATGTTAAATTCTATCTTGCTACTGAGATTAAATCAGAAAAAGAGAGAACTAAGCACATTCTGGAAGTCATTTTGCATCTCTTTCTCCTCCTGATAAAGTTTCTACAGATTTTGTCCTTATTTCCTGAGAATTTCTATTTCATTTATTTAATTTTAAAATCTTTCTGTGGGACTGGCAATGTGCAGTAATATCTCAACCTTCTTTAAAGACCTGCAACTTCTTGGTCCTCAAAGTGACACCTGGGTCCAGCACTTACAACCTTTTATTTCTAACTTGCTTCAAATCTATGCCTATGGGACTGCTGGAAGTCAAGAGTGATTTCACTGATGCCTGTAAATTTACCCTTGGCCAAAAATGAGATGAGATTGACCTATGTCATCTCATCATTGTGTTGAGTAGGACTAAGAGTTGCTTATGGGTTTTAGGAGATAAAGCAGTAAGAAAGGACTGAATAGTTGGATATAGGGGCAACTTCTTACCTGCAAAATGAGCAGCTCTTAGTCATGGCCAGAGTAACGACTGTGGGGCCAGTCCTATATCTGTCTTTGCACTTTTGGGAAGAGAGTGAAGTTAGTTTTACAGGAAGTCAACAGTACATGCTAACACTGACAATTAGTCACATTTGTGACTATGCCAGAAATATTCTTGGGTATTTTTGACACACATCTCCTTACCCCCAGTTTAATGGATTTACAGAAATAACAAGTCTGTTGCAATTTTGGGAATGCTGATAAAGGATACAAGACTAATACTGAATGGGTAAATGAACCTCTTTGTAATGTTCATGGCAATCTTACTGTGTGCACTCAGGGAGTGCAACAAGATTTCACTACAAAAAGATTTAATCCTTGGTAGACAGACCTTGGTCTAAGTTCATGAGGAATTTCACAATAAGGAATGTGAAAATGTTTCTTTGAAGAGTCATGGAACACTGTTGCTGCAGATACTACAGCATGTAAATCTGCATGTTTTATGGCTCTGCAGAAACTGATGCTAAGACAGGGGAGAAGAAGTTTTTATTAGAAGGGCTTCACTGCATGGAGGGAATAGTCTTGTGTCAGACCTGTTAATGACTCTATCCTCCCCTGCCAGTTCTGTTGAAGCTTCATGTGTTAAAAATGGCTGATTATCGTATTATTTATATACTGAATGAGCTTTTATCCACTACAGTGTGATGGACAGTACATCCCCCTTCCAAGCCTGCAGGGCATAGCTGTGCTAAACATTCCCAGCTATGCTGGTGGGACTAATTTCTGGGGTGGAACCAAAGAAGACGATGTAAGTAACACTAAAGAGAAGCAACCTTCTGACTGAAATCAGCAATAAAATATCATGACCTGATCTTCTCAATTGATTTTCATAGTAGTAGCATATAGTTTGGATAACAGCTCTTATTTGAGAAGGCTGTTTCAGTTTAAACTCTAGTGTCTTGTTTATTTTTTATTGAAAATATATCCCATGATTTTTCCCCATCCATTCCAGCAAAATGTTCATAATAAAGTGTAATGATTTTATTTTTTTTAATGGCTCTATGAGTATTTTTAGAAACTGATTTTATAGATAGAGACACAAATAATTTCTCTGTGTATTGTTTTACAGACTCCTGTAAATAAGGTTTTTCAAAGCACAGATTCCTCTGTTTTCTATATTCTAACAATAAGCAAAGTGGACAGGATAATCATTCACAGTTTATCCCTGAATTTTCCTCCTGTTCTTCAAACAGCTTTGCTCTAAGGGATGGTGATGCAGCAAATGAGGACTGATGCATTTAGTGATTAATAATTTAGAGGGAGTAGTAAATTGGTTTTTAAATATTATTTTCAATGAGATTCTAAAATATTTTAAGGTACCTTTTTTCTCTTCTTTCTTTCATCTTCTAAGAAACATTACACTACATGGATACCTAAATGTCTTACAACTTATAGCAATGTAACTGCTGGTGTCCACTTCATGCACAGTGCAACAACTGTAATTATTAGCAGAATATCCTTGTTCTGCATGTCCTGATTTTGAGTGTGTGAGGTCTGAATCAACTAAAACTGTAGTTGCAAACTGGCTTGTGTTTTTAATGTACACAATCCAGGATTTTTTTGCTGAATTGTTTTGGGTTTCTTATGCGATGTTATCCTTTCTTTTTGTACATATATGTAACACGCAGTTACATGTTTTTATTTATTATTGCATTTTTATATATTATATAATGCATATATTTTTTCATAACTGTATACATGTTTTATATATATTATATATATATATACACACACATATAAAAGCAGAAAAAGAAATTTAAACATGTTTCAATGTCTTTTTCTTATTTTTGGTATATGTCAGTTGATGACAGTTCTGTTTATATGTGGTGATGAATGTCTAACGTTTTTATATGCTCCATGTTCCTGTTCGTAACTTGAAAGCTACTGTAACATCTGCTCAGCCCTGTTCAGGAGTTCATTTTTTCTCCCTGGACTACCTGAGTGAGAGAGATTTGTCCTAGCTTTCCTACTGTTACACTGCAAATGTGTGTGTCCTGGAGCAGTTTCACTGATATTATTGGCCTTCTGGTGAGCAGATGTGCCAGCAGAGTGACGTTTGTTCTGGACAGAGGTAGGAGCATAGTTCACTGCTCTAGCACAGTCTTGAGCGACTGATCATCAAGATGTGGTTGTGGTGGTGGTCTGAAGTGCTGCTTGTTCTGCTTATCTGGACAAATGAAAGATGCTGCCTTGGCAGCTGTGACTATTGCTGAAACATTAGCAGTGAGCCTGACTGACTCGAGCAGGGCTTGTTAACACATGGGGTTTTTTGGTGTCCAGAAGACCAGCTGGAAAAATGACCTACAACAGAAAAGGAGTCAACTTGAATGTTGATCTGTCGTGATTGGATTGCCAGTATTTTTTTTTTTTTAAATACCTGTACTGAAAACCAACCTTTTTTTTTAAAAAAAAAAAGAAAAAAAGGTTGGTTTTCAGTACAGGTATTACTGTTGGAGGGACAGAGCAGAAGATTGGCTTGTGGTTTTCCTGTCCTTTTGCTAAAATGGAAACACAAAATAAATTAAATTTTACAACTACTTTTTATTAGCCCATGCAAGAACTAGCCCTGTAGATGTCTGTTGCTGGATCAAGAACTGTCCACACTTTTTGCCTCGGAACAACAGAAGCACCATCTTTGCTCTTGTCAGGATGTTCACATGCTCATGTGAAAAATGGAAAAGTTTCCATGGAAACTACAAAAGAAATCAGACAGAGAAACCTTTTGCTTCAAGACAATGTAGGTCCAGTAAAATTGCACTTTTATGCTTTTGACGCTTACCTACTCAAGATCTGATCCATCTGTGCAATCCTGGAATGCTCTGATGAGATGTGCCACCTGGGTGTGGCACAAACTATGGCAACTGTGTTGTGCAGCCCTTTCCCTGAGATGCCCTCCTCAGCTTCCTGGCCAAAACCAGTGCTCACTGCACTGGGATAAAGGCTGCCACTGGTTTGGTGGGCAGCAGGGTTTGAACTCCATTACCCTGTTCCCCGTCCCCTCCATCCTTGAGCGATTGCTGCAGACACCATCTGGATTACAGAGTCCTGGATCTGCACCCTCTTACTCTTCATCTTCAGGAAATCTGTCAGGGGACAGGACCTGTGCCTTTGGACTTCTTTAAGGGATTTTCTCCCTTCTGGTCTCAGGTATCTCTGATGCAGCTTACTCTGCCCAAGGTGCCAAATGAGGTAGTCCAAGTACTCCTCAAAGAGATGATCTCTCTACCCATTAAACTCTTACTGGTGTGATTTCCCCTGCTGTTTTTTCTCTTTCATTGCTCCCTATTGCATATCAAGATGAAATGGCTAAGCCATAAGTGACCATAGTATGGTATCACCTGCCAGACCCAGCTGAACTCCAGCCTAAGACTTGTCCTGTAGCTGAATTCCCCAGCAGGACACCAGGTGGAAAGACTTCCTGTGCTTTGTGTGAGCTTGTGGAAATTGAGCACCTTGGCTGGATAGGAGGCCATTTGTTCCATACAGAAGTGGTTTTCTATTTACAGTGGATAATTATATACAGCACAAACAAGATTCTCTTCAGTGTCAAAGCTGTGTTAAACAAAGCAGAACGTGGACTCAGATGTTGATTTCCAGAGAATTCAGAATATAAACAGATAAGCAATTCTGAGAAGAAAAAGACAGCATTGCTTCTGTTACCTTCAAGAACCTCATAGATATTAAGTACATTAATGAAGCAGAGACTTGAATTGGCCTTTCATCTTGCCTTGAAAGACATTTCTTAATCTTCATGATGAAACATGCCATCCTTCCTATATAAGGATATGCCTTTTCATTCAGATATTTAAAGTGCTATTAGCATTGCTATTTTTCAATAATATTTGCCTGTTGTCTATGGTATCTGACTCCTATGACTTTAGAGACAATGCAGTTATTCTACAGTAAATAATTTAGAGCATTTAAATGTTGAAAAACTGTAAATGAATCTATATTTCCTTGAATGTGCAGTCTAAGCACTGGATTTACCATCAAAATTTCTTTGCAGATATTTGGGGCTCCATCTTTTGATGATAAAATCCTAGAAGTTGTTGCAGTATTTGGCAGCATGCAGATGGCAGTTTCAAGAGTCATCAAACTGCAGCACCACAGGATAGCTCAGGTCTGTTTATTATTGCAAGCACACAACATGGTTAGCAGGAGTTTGGGATGCTGGCAAGTAGTGGTACTCTTGATGACCACCTTGCTGTACATTCATACAGCATTGACATAGTTTTGGTTTTTTAGTGGATAACAAATGGTCATCAATGATGAATGAAGTATAAAAGTTCGTCATTCTTGGGACAGTCCTGGAGGGAAGCCACAGCTCGTGGTGATCAACAGATTTCAGGTGGCCTGTCAGTTTCATTAGTATTTATCGCTCTGTAAAATAACGTGTTTACCCTCTTCCAGTGTCGCTCGGTAAAGATCACCATACTTGGTGATGAAGGGGTTCCAGTGCAAGTGGATGGAGAGGCATGGATCCAGCCCCCAGGAGTGATCAAGATCATACATAAAAACAGAGCTCAGATGCTAACACGAGACAGAGTATGTTTCAGAAAGAGATACCATTGCTAATGCTGGTTTCTGTAATAATTTGATTCAGTTCTAAAAGGAACAAAACAGTGCTTACAAAAGTGTTTTATAACTATTTATATAACTCATACAATTACTTTCAGTTATATAATTTCTGTAATAAGATGGATAGTTACTCCTTTGTATAAGTGGCAAAGCTTTATTAACTTTTGTTTGCTTTATTAGTGCTATCCCTATATTCTTATTAATATATGATAAAAATGGTCAACATTTTATTATTTCATCCTTCCATCCTCTTTCCCTTCCCTTCTACTACTTCTTCCTTTTTCTCCAGGTGTATTATACCAATCACATACCAGAAATTTTAGCACAGTTGCATAAATAACAAAGTTCCATTATGTCCATTTTCCAGAGTAGCTTTCTGTAAATTTCTCCCCTATCTCTCTCTGTCCTACTAACCCTACCTCTGCCCCATGACCCAGTCTCAGACAGAACAGGCACAAGCAGAACCTAGTCACAAAGCCACTGGAGAGTTCACACTTGTCTAGGATTAATGTGTGAAAGCTGTAACTGCCCCTCCATCCTCCATCCACTAACTGGATCTTGAGTTTAGGGTGGTGTTAATGGAATTTCAACTCTATTTTACAAATTTTTTTACTTTTCCCCACTGTTCTTAATGTTTGAATCCTGTATTAGTTTCAGATTTCATTCTTGCTATCTGTACACCATGTGCTTGCATTAGAGAATCACAGAATCCTAGAATGATTTAGGTTGGAAAAGATCTCTAAGATCATTGAGTCCAACCATTATCACTATCTTTGTTCTTATTCTTTTGGAACACACATTTTGAGGATAACAGGGAGGAAATAAAGAGCTTTCAGAAGTGACTTATTCTCAAAAGTAAGTTTTAAAAAATTAAATGTAAAACTACTATTTGTAGAGGTTGTATTATTTAAAATTGAATCAATCAGTTTTTTATTTGTTAAGTTAATCTTAAACAAAATACGATATAATTTAAATTTGTATAAATTGTAAAATAAAAAAAATTTAATGAGTAAGAATATTCGAAATGCTGTGAACTGAGTGTATAATTCATTTTGATTAGGCCTTTGAAAACACCCTGAAGTCTTGGGAAGACAAACAGAAATATGATTCCTGTAAACCTGTCATTCGATCTCCCTTGTACCCTCAGCAAGCTGTTGAGTTGGCCACAGAAGAAGAAGTTGCACAGATCCAGCTGTGCTCACAAGCTGCAGAAGAACTTATTACTAGGTAAAGCAGATGTAATAAGTTGGATTTGCAACCTAGACATCAAGACTAAATTATTAATGCAAATGCATACACAGAAGTGTATATTTTCCCTGTTTTCTGATTAATTTTTCCTTGCCACTATATTATTTTAATCCAATTTTAGTTTTATTTTTAAGGCTCAACTTCTTTATGTGTGCTTTTCTTATGTATTTCTTAATTTTATTTGTGTGTGTTTGTGTTGCTTTTTTTTCTTATGAAAACCAGCTTTCTGAAGTAGCAGTAGAAATGGAAAGCTGGAAAGTTTCTTTACAGAGATTGAATCTTCTCATTTTTTGCAAAAGCAAAAATATAATTATTGGGAAAAAAAACCTTTAAAATCAACTTTAGAAGTCAGCATGATGGACACTTCAGTTATTTGTATGGGTTGAGATGATAATGAGCTGAGTATATAAAACTGATCCAACAGCCTTGCTTATTTTCAGACACTACTTTCCTCCTGAGATGCAAGTAGTTTAATGAAGAAGACACTTCCATTTTCAAAGACAAATAAAAAAACCCACACCCTATTTTTTAAAGAAAATATTTTTTAAAAAAAATCAGAACATTTTATAGATCTGGTATTCAATTCATGATAATAACAAATTAGCATAAAAATCACTGATAACATAAGAAAGGAACTGAAGAGCTACATGTCTTTTTATACTGTACTGGTGACTTAAGTAGACATAGAAGAATAATTTAGTGTATCATTTACCTAAAGTAAAGTTTAGCCAAGACAGCTTAAACACTTTTCTGTTCTAGATATGGTCCAGAGGCTGTAATTACAGCTGGACCTCCCATAATCTAAAATGACTGCAACCAGTTTTCATGTCACATCTGAAGGATATGCCTTTTGAAATAGGTATAATGGTTTTTAAGATAATTTCAAGTAAACTATTTTGATGTGCTGGTTTTCCTCTATAGGTATTTGAATGAATAGCCTCAACATTTTTTGGTACTTTTTTTTTAATGCATAATGTTTGTGTTCTAAGACATATAAATGTGTCTCAGTATTTTGTAGCAGTATAAATAATCTGTGTGATGGATATTATTTCTATGAGGTGAAGTATTGCTTGAATACTTGTATTTCTACTTTTGTTATGAAGGACTGTATTTATTTAAAAATGTTTTGTGAAACATGTCGTTTTGTGTTTTCTTATCTGATAAAGTTCTTCTGTACTTAAAAAAATTCTTTAAAGATACTAAGGAATATTATCCTTTTTTAATACTTTTGTAGGATCTGTGAAGCAGCAAAAATACATGGCCTCTTGGAGCAGGAGCTTGCCCATGCTGTTAATGCATGTTCACATGCATTAAATAAAGCCAACCCAAGGTTTCCTGAGGTAAAAGAAGAACAGAGATTTATATATAAGTAAATAAATTATAATATCTGAGTGCACAAGCTTGTGGCACAGTTGCTGTATTTTACTCCCTGTCTCCATATTAAAGCAAGTTGGTGGGAAGGGAGAAGATGGAATTTTCTGCATTCATCAGTGTCCTTCCCAGCTTATACTCTTGTGTGAACACTGGACATTGGAAAGGGACATTAATGATACTTAAAATGCAGATCTTCTGGGTGTTGTTGCAGGGGGAGCGAGCAGTCGAACAAGAGATGGGTAGTTTGGATTAGGGGCGTGATAAGAGTGTGAATGTTGCCTTTTGGAAGCAGTGGGTCCATCAGCAATGGAGGCCCACAGCCAGGGATGATGCAACAGTGCTTATTCAATCGAGGTGGTGCAAACAGCAAAAACAACAGGCAAAGTAAGCTCACATCTGCCCACAGACAACTGTAGCCATGTCCCCAGACAGAGAGTGGAGGCATGGCAAAGGCTGAACTGGTTTTGTTACTACATAAAGTTCAATTTCTGTGGATGCTTTCAGAGAAATTTTCATGCTTAATTGCTATTCAGGTGCTACGTAGAGAACACAAATGAGCTGAGGGGACATGCATTTCCTGGTTTCTCTCTTCACACTAAACAATCTGGGTGTTTCTGGACCCAGAAAAGATGATTAGGTAGAGACTATATCTAACCTAAATTTAGACATGATAAATATATGTTGCCCTTTGCTTCTTTAAATATGGCTGGTAGCTTGCTTCTGCTAAGGATCAGGTGAAAAATTGAGATCAAGAGTTATTGTTAAATGACACCCACAACTTTTCTGCTGGCCTCTGTCATACATAAAATTGTGGATTCATCTCAAAGGTGGCTGGTCACTTGATGATCTTCAGGATTGTATTAAGGTCATACTAAGTGAAATTGAACAAAAGAGAGTAAATAGATACTGTATTTTTTGTTTCTATTCTCAGTCCTGAAGAAGATGTCAGTTTAGAGCTAAATTGACATATTTCTCATAGGAGAAGGCACTTAAGATCTGTGCTGTAAGCCCAAAGAACGTATTCTCAGTCTGACTTGCATCACTTCAAATGTTTATGTTTCTTATTCCCCAGAGCCTTACCAGAAACACTGCCATGGAGATAGCTGTCAATGTGAAGGCCTTGCATAATGAAACAGAATCTCTGCTAGTAGGACGAGTTCCTTTGGTAAGATCCCAAGACACATGGTTTTATTCCTTCTTTCAGATTATCTGTGATTTGTTCTTTGCTGATTTTTTTTACATCGGTGCAGAATTTATGATACGCTGAAAGAAGCTCTGTAAGGTCAACAGGAGGATGTTACACTGCATTTGTGGTTGGATCAGAATGAGTTATGAATTCTTGTCCTGGGCTGGCATCCACCTTGACTCTCTTCAGATAGCTGGGTCATTGCTTGGACCCTTTTTCTTAATACTCATTGTAGAGAAATAAGGGTCCCTGTTGAGGTTGAGACACACTCAGCTGTCTTGGAGGCTTATCTTAGGAAAATAAATTATCCTCTGGAGATACAGTGTTTGAGAGAACTTCTAGAGTACAATTATGTGACCTTTTCAGAGTTTAAGGAGAACCTGGGGTGGGAGCGATTAAGGCTCATACATTTAACTTCTACAGATCTAATCTAGGCAAGTAAATATCACCCTTGTTCTAATACCTGTCAGGAGTTATTTTATAATCTTTAACTGGTAATTTATAGAAAATTTCTGTATGTGACATTGTGAAGAGGAGATGTCACGTTTTCTATGCTGGTCCAGTTTTACATTAAGAAGATACTCCTTAAGAACAGTTACATTTCCTTTATATTCAAAAGCAGATTTATTACTAACTTACTGCTGATTTAAGTGTTAGAATTAAAAATGGGTATTAATAGGAATATTTTCATTTATCTGAGTTAGAGTACAAATTTACTGATGCAGGTTCATATACCTTTTTACACAAGTGATAAATGGTATGAGTCTATTTTAGAGTAACCAAAAGTGAATATGGTCTAAAGGCTAATAATCGTTTATGTTCTAGAAATAGTAAAAAATTAGGTCCATATGTTTTATTTTATGATGTTTTCAAAGGGAAAGTTATTCATTAGATGTTTTGGTCCAATAAAAGGGAGAAATATCAGCTGTTTTTTTTCAAATTGCTATTACTAATCCCCCATAAGTTTTAATGGAGAATTAAAACAGAGAATTTTTTCAAAAATTTAAAATAGTTTAGGAAGAGAAATTAGGAGAAAACATTTAACTTGGAGATGTCATATTAGGACTGGTGAAATTTGTCAAGGTAAGTCTAGAAATAATGTTATTATGGAAACTTTCCTCTTGAAACATTACCTTTTCTGCAGCCAGTTGTGATCTCATTGTGTTGTTGAACTGGTCCCTTGTTCAGGCTCCAAAGCTTAATTTGATTAATTTTTCCATTTCTGAATTTTTATGTTTGGTACTTCTGCTGCTCATTATGGTCTGTGCAAATGCCTTCCTGAGTCTACATCAAGCACATTTTTTAATAAAAAGGCTGTTTGGAAGATACTGAGATAATATTCCAGTGATGTCCATTACACTCGTTGGACATGTAGCTTGTTTAGAATAGTCAGCCACCATACCAAGGCACCCTGGTTAACCTTATTGCATGTATTTTATAAATGCTGAAGTTGCTTGTATATTGGTCCCTCATTTTGTTAAAATGATGAAGTGTAAAGTGTTGCATGATCCGTCAGCCACCCCCTGCACAGACTGTTGTCCAAATTATCTCTCTCTGAAAAAGACATAATTCTTTCTTTGATATCTTCCTCTCCTTTGTTTTCTTTTTTTTTTTGGCCTCTTCAGTTCTCCCTTACTCCTCTTTTCTGTGATCAAAGCTCCTGAGAGCAGTAAATTAAGTCTTTATTGCCTATGCTACTTGGTGTCATGATTTAACCCCAGTCAGTAACTAAACTCAGATACTTGGTAAGCTGCTTCTTTGGTTGCCATTTACTGGCTCTTCAACCTTTCTGTTATTGTTCCTGAAGGAGACAAAAGAAATGGAAATCCATGTAAAACGAGACCTTGATTCCTGCCACCTCCTGTAAGAACTGTGACAAACGCTGTTCATACAGCAGTGTTAGGCATTAGATCACAAGGGCGAATTACCTCTACATACAATTTGTAGTGAAATATCGTAAGATCACAGAATGGTTTGCTTTGGAAGGGACCTTAAACATTGTCCAGTTCCAACTCCCTTGCCATGGGCAGGGTTGCATTCTACAAGACCAATGTCCCTCAAGATGGGACAATGAAGCGGATTTGTGGACTCTCCCAGATGGTTGTGGCTGGAATAAAGTTTGGAAAAAATTAAAAATACTGTGTTTTTTATGGAAGCTTTCTAAAGGCACTATTTCCATTCTTGATTTTTAAAAAGCATTTTCAGTCCAGAACAGAACACAGTTTTCAAATGTATTAAGGGAAAATTAATTCCCTTAATTAAGGATTTTTCATTTCAACTGAATGAAATGATTTGAGCTCACTGAAATAAAATATTTTCGTATTAAAAACTTAAATTGGAAAGGAATTGAAAAAAACTCTTTATTTTCATTGTTTTATTCATGGTGTTTATTTTTATTTTGGAAATAAGAAGATTTCCCAAGATGTTGTAGGAGGAGAATTTACAGTAAATTTCTGATTCTTCCTGTACCAGAATTGCATTATTATTTTGGGTTTATTTCAGGAGAACCATCACACAAGCAGTTTTTTTTTATCCCCAACCAAAATTCTTTCCATTGAGAATCAAGCCATTAGATAAGTGCTTGTTGAGAAAGAGAGAATTCTCTGCTTCATTCACTTATAGAAAATAAGTGACTTCAATAATTTCTCAAAAATGAAAACACAGGAAAAGTTGTAACTTCTTCATAGACAAGCAGCTCTTCTACTTTGCTCCAGATTGACTGAACTATTCACATTGGGAAAAAAAAAGATAAGATTAAAGAAACATCAAAGTCTGCTTATGGACACTGAATTTCCTGAGCTTTAGAAGAGAAAATCATAGCATAGCAAAGGGAGCTTATATTTCCAGTATTACTATACTACACAGCAAGCTCTTACCAAAGATGTTGTCTCCTTTGAAAGATGGTAACATACCCAAACTACTTAAGCAAAGGAAAGCAGTTTCTGTTAGATATGATAAATTAATGGGGGCTTGTAATCTATCACCAAACCTCAACAATGTCAAAATCTTCTGGCACTACAGATCAAAAATTCTCTCAGAACTCAATTTAAAAAATGCATTCACTCGGATGTAACGTAATTAGATCCTTTCAAAAGGACATTCTGCATTGCTTTGGGACTATTTTTACTTTAAAGAGAGAAATAGATGTTCAGATTGCTTTATTAGTGATTCCAAGCAACTTGTTCTAGGATTCAGTTCTTTACTTCAAAATGGTGTTTTAGCAAAAAACCAGCTTTTCCAGGGATCAGCTAGCTGCCAGCCTTACCTCTTCCACACAAGTTCACTCACACAACAGCTGCAGAATCATTTTCAGACTGGAGTTTTAAAGAAAACAGGTACCTCCACGGGGTTCTCAAAGTGTTGATACAGACAAATTGCCATAGGCCAGCAAGTCTCCAGCTTTTTACACTTTCTTTTACCCTTTGGCCTTTGCTGATGTCCTGGGTGCGTTTGTCTCCTGCTGAGGAGTTCTTCCCACCCTCAGCCAGCAGCAGTGTCTATTGCTCCGTGTCTCATCTATTTAGAAGGGATAGGGCAGGTATCCCATCAGTACTGGAAGACCTTTGGGCATGAAGCATCTACAGCAAGATCCATTTCCTCTTACCTGACCATGAGAGAGTGATCTCCCATCTGAAGAAATTTGCAAACAATAACTCAGGCTTACTACCATGTACTCAATTTTTTTATACCACTTTCCATGCGAAGATTTTTTTTTTCTCTTCTGGTCAGGTTTTCTCTCCCTTGTGCTGGTAGTTTCCATTCATAATGTGTCCTAATTGTGGTGTTATCAGATACCTCTTTCTCTGTGAAGACTCAGGTGTGCAGTGAATGCTGACAGTGATTGACAGCAAGGTCCAACTGGTCTGCACCAAATGTCTCAGCTGTCTCAGTCATCCCTTTGTGTCTGGGACCATGCTAGATGTAGTGTCAAGGTGGTCTGATGTATCTCTGAAGGAAGGTGTAATTTTGGAAGATTATTTGTTTTCACTCTTTGTTTTACACTCAACATGAGGTAGTCATGAGTTTGTGTGTCGTAACAACTTACCCAGATTTAAATGTTCAATCTCAGTCAAACTAAAAATACTATTTTTCTGGCCTGTTTATAAACAGCAGTTAGAAGCTCCCCATGAAGAACTGTTGTCTGATGCTTTGCACAGTGTGGAAATAGAGTTGAGAAAACTGGCTGAGATCCCTTGGCTCTATTATGTTTTTCAACCAAATGATGATGAGGTAAGTTTGATTAACACTTCCTGATTTTAACTGAACTTAGTTTTCTTTTGACAGAGAAGAGTAAGTTAGAATCTTTCATGATATGGAGAGGCAATTTCAGTAGTGATGCTGGATCATTTCTTGCCTGCTGTGAACAAGCTTCTAATCTTAGGGCTTTTTCTGGTCTTTTGTTCCCTTCTGTGAATGTAAAGGTTTTGAATAGTTATTTAATAAATGAAACACATATAGAGTTAAATTCTGACATTATTCTTTACAGAGGTAAAATTGGATCTTATTTTTTTGCGATTAACTATGAATTCTCATCAGAAGCATGTAATTTAACTGTTGTTTTCTGTTAATTAAAGGTAACTATGTCCCTTCTTTCATGCAGGATCCCCCTCTGGATTATGCTAAAAGAAACAACAGAAGTACAGTGTTTCGTATAGTGCCAAAGTTTAAGAAAGAAAAAGTTCAGAAGCATAAGACCAGCTCTCAGCCTGGTATGTGTTTTGAAATTACAAGAAAAATAGTAGCATTTGTGGAAAATGTGATTTTGTGGTTTGTTTGGTTTTTTCTGTTGTTTTTTTGTTTATTTATTTGTTTTGTAAGAGGTAACATGATGCATTCTACCTAAGAGTAAAGTCTGGCATCTTCATTAGGATCTCTTTCAGTGCATTTAGAAAGCAATCAGTAGGACCCCAATACTTCCAAGTGAACCGAAGAAGTTCTGTGAAAATACTTTGTTTTTCATGCAACAGGACCTGTGTCTCTGCTGGTGGTTATATCTGACTAACTCATAGCCATACAAGCCATGGGTTGTTTCCCTGTTGTTTCCCTGTGAAACTCCAATTCCGGTTTTTAAGGTTCATTCCAGAAATTGTGCAATAGGTTTTATCACACTGGTTTAATTAACCAGTTATTCTTAAATTTCAGATGGGTTATAAGTTCAGCAAATGACACAGAACAAAGAAAAAACCATGATAGTCAATACTGATTTTATAATTACAAGTTGAACAAACTCCACTCTCCTCTCTTCCCTTTCTTATCCATGAACTTTCTTCCTTAAGATTATGTCCAGGAGGTAATCTATGATCAGACTATTTCTACATCATTGCCTTTTTAATCAATTGGTCATAATCTGCAAAATCTTGCAGTTGTTGATCAAACTTTAATTTTCAGATTAGACTTCAGATTGCACTTCATTATAAAGTGATCAGCATTGAATGAAGTAGTAAAATTATAGCAATAAGCATAACTATTTTTTTAATAGATGTGGTCTTAATAGGACTAATGTGGGCAACTAACCTTAGAGAACAATGTTTTACAGAGAGCTTCTTAATGGCCTGTGTAACACAGTAGCTTAAAGAGTACTTGTGTTAATTAAGAATACTAGAACCTGTTGATTAAAACTGAACTTGCTTGCTGCCATTGCTATATTTGAGATGTGGTTGCTATTTTAATTTTACATGTTAATTCGTTTTTGAAGGCTTCTCCTCTCCCTGGATGACTACTAATAAATTAATGGCATAAAGTAGAACAGCATTAGACTGCGTCACTGATCCTAAGCTGGTTTAATGTGAATTTGTTGGGACATGAGGTTTTAAAGGCTTTACTGAAGAAACTGGAGTAAAGCTGAAAGCATGGCTGCAAAGCAAAGAACCCCAACTTTGTTTAGATACTTTCTCATGTTAATTGCTAACCTGTAACGTGCATGTAAAAAGGAAATTGTCCGTTTTTGTGGAAATGACACCTCTAACCTTTCCCTTTGCTAGCACGGCAATTCTACTCTGTTTTCCACTCTCTTTGGCCTAACCTTTGCTTGTGATGCATTTGAGCATGTAGAAATTAAGGGGGTTTTGCTCTTAACTTTGGTAGTTCAAAAATGGGGCACAGATGAAGTTGCTGCTTGGCTGGATCTGCTCAGTTTGGGAGAGTACAAAGAAATCTTCATCAGCCATGACATCCGAGGCTCTGAGCTTTTACATCTGGAAAGGCGAGATCTTAAGGTATTTCCTTTGTGCTACTTTTCTGCTATTGACCATTTTCTTTGACAAAACAACAACCAACTTTTCTTCTTTCCTTGCACTTGTCATTGCTTGTAGCTTGGCTTACACTGTGCAAATATGCAATAAACTAATATGCGCTGTCCTTGGGCCTGACTTTCTGAAGTGCTAACTTTCTGAAGTGCTGACTTGAACTCACAGCAAAGAATATCTGTGTTATCTGAAATTTCCTTTTTTCTTTGCACTTTATGTAGAATGACAGCATTGCAGTTTATGTCAGAAGGCATAGGAGAAGCACATTTGATATCTTACTGACATCAGTGTAATATAATGTTATCTTCAGGAGTTCATGGTTTCCATTTAACATGTTCAGTTCGGATCAGTGGAAGGTGGTGATAATAATTTTGAATCCCATCTTACTGCAAGGGCTGATCTGCTCCAGGCGACTTATTGTATATTTATTGGATATAGTGGGTGTGAGAGAGATAAGCAGCTTAATAAATTGCGGCACTGGACTTCTTATATGGTGTTGGTGTTTGTGTGTCAAAATAGATTTTCTTATCTCTGACTGACCTCTGCCTGATTTTGGCTATATAGATTTTTAAAAAGAGCACTTTGTTTTGACTCCAAAATTGTAAAACTTTCTTCCTCTGAGATCAGATTGATAAATTTTGCAGGGAGAAATTTTACTCAGCAGTCTAAGTTTGTTATTTGAGCTTACTGGACCTTTTCAAGAATGACTTAAGTGCATCCATTATATGTAATAGAGACTGTATCTTTAGGGATTCATTACATTTCTTTTTTTCCCGGAACTCGGTAGTAACAAGTTCTTGGTAATGTGTTTTGCAACTGCTTTTAGCACATAAGAGAGGAAATAGGACATTATATAAATTGCAAACATTTACATTCAGAGTGCAAGTCATTGCTCTAGCCACAGTGCAATACTCTGCAGATGCAGACAGTCTTTTCATATGAATGTGTTACTTTATGTAAAGTTTCTTGTATAGCATGAAATTCTGGTGTTATAAGGTGGTGCTTGCATTGTGTG
The DNA here is from genome assembly GCA_013396695.1 of Sakesphorus luctuosus. Lineage (NCBI taxonomy): Eukaryota > Metazoa > Chordata > Aves > Passeriformes > Thamnophilidae > Sakesphorus > Sakesphorus luctuosus. The sequence continues at coordinate 29,363 of VWZD01001168.1, forward strand.
ACTGTTGCACAAGGCAGCTGCTGAAGATAGTTGTGCTTGAGCTAATCTGTTTGGCTGTTGTGTACTGTTTTACCTTTTGGTATTAGATCACCTAAGCTTCTTTCCATGGAAGTGAAATTCCTTTGTTTCAGGATAGTTCCTGACATGCAGGGGCAGTTTCAGGACAGTCCCTTCCTGCAAAAATTTAGAAACAGAAAACTGCCCAAGCAATCTACTATAATGTTCCAGTGATGGATGTTGCAAGTCCCTGTTCGGAATGAGAGCTGAACAAATTTAAAACTCATCTAGGAGACTCAGCATCACACAACGCATACATTTGCTAAAATGTTAAGAACTCTTAAAAAAAGTAAAAAAGAAAAAAAAGTCCAGCTTGTTGGAATAAATGAAGGTGGGTAAGATCAGTGCTAAACTAGGCACAGCTTCTGGCCATGCTTTGTTTCTCATAGGCACCAATCTGACTACATGCCCAGAGGACTGGCATTCAAACCAAGTAAATATCTGCAGGAGGGTTATCATCAACCTGTCATCCCTGTCACTAAGACTCATGCTGATTCAATTCAGCATAAATAAAGCCCCATCCCAAAGGTCCATGCCATGAAAGACTTAAAAGCTTGTCTTAGAGGGCCTACAGAGGCCTGCTGTCCCCTCTATCCAGCGTTGCTGGAGACACACAGGACAAGGAGTTGCTCTACACAAGCTGCCAAGGAGATGTCCCGTGCGGACCAAACTCTTGCTCCAGAATCACCCCATGTGCTCCTAGGCAGATGCTGAGAGCTTCCAAATCAGTGCTGTTTATAGGCTAGTCCAGGCTTTTGGCCAAGCATAGCTTGCACTCAGTGTAACAACACTGAATTTAAATAGCAGAGTTTAGGACTTTTGGTACATGATCTCTGCAGGAGCCCATTAAAGATGGCTCAGGCCTGCCGTGTTCTGCCGGTGACCTGAATTGCTGGCACAATGTGTAATGTGGTACTGCGGGAATGAGGAGCACGTCACAAGCTGCCCTGTGAATCTTCCCTCCCTTTGGTTGTCGAGGTGTGCAGATGAGCCTTCAGTGCTCTTGCAAGTTATAATCTGTCTTGCCTCTCCTCCGCTGCAAGGGTCACTTTTCCTGACAAGCTGAGTGGGATCACCCTGGATCCATAGTCATGTCTGCAACAGGAAAAATTATTGCCTCTTTTAATTGAATCCCCTGGGCCCAACTTTCTTCCTGTGGTCAAAAGTGGAGATAAAAAGCAGTATGGAAAAGGATTTGGTGAAACTCTTTCTTTGCACCCATCGCTGAAATAGATTGATATGTTAACTAAAGAATTGGGCCCCTCTAATTATATGTCTGCATAGCTTGTGGATCCCATTCTCAGTTAGCTCTGTGTGGCAACTGGCAAATGCAGGACACCTGCAGGAGGAACCAAATACCTCTTTCCACGCAGCCCCTGCAGTAATACCCTTTCTTCAACCTCCTATGCCTGATTTTATTTAAGGGAATCTTAGAGTTTTACACCCATATGATCTTCTTTTGCTTGAGGAATGACTGGGCAGTGAATTGCAAATCACGCTGTAGAAATTATAGAAAGAAAGCTTGGTGTGACTTTTTTTAAACATTATTTTACAAGCAAACTCATTGAAAACTAGACTGATTTTTCTGAAATTAATACTAGCATTCTTAGCACTGATAACCAGGTTCCTGTGCATGGAACTTAGTCATAATCAGAACTGCAGCACATTTGGTAGGATGAGAGGATGATGTCTGCTTAGAGCTCCATGGCAGTGTTGGTTTCCTTGGAGAAAGGGTTTTCAGGCCATATGTTACCTTGATGAGCATTGCCAGTCAAGGTAAAGTCTGTGCTGAGGACTGTGGCACTTCATCCCTGTGTTTCACAGTAGCATGTTTTGGGAAAGCTCTTGCATGGAAAAGGCTTTGTCAGATTTGTTAGTCTTCACACATGCCAGATGGCTTTTTACACTGGGAATGCAAGTAGGGTAGATTTCTCATTTGGAAGATGTTGATATTAAGAAGTGTTAATATAATTTTTGCTAGTATTAGATTGATGGTACATTTGGCCAAAAAAAGGGCCTGGAAATGACAGTGATTAGGGAGAGCAGAAGGAGAGGTGATACTGTGGTTTTAAGGCTATAGCAGGGGAAAAAGAAGGGCTATTTTTTTTCTTCATATTAGAGTCTAGTCTTCAAATCCATATTTTATGCAAATTAAAATTTTGTTAATTAGATATCAATTAGAATAGGTAGAGGATGATGAAACACAAAAGTGCAGAGATATTTGGGATCTTTTATTTAATGGTGCATGATATGCTGATATAGCAGATCCTTTTAGTCTGATATGACAGAATTTCTGCAAACTTTCCTGCGTGAGCAGTAAACTTGATAATACTCAATATCATCTAGTGTCAAGAATATATAAATTCTAGTTTTAACCAAATTAAAAACTATTACACAAGCATAAAAATTCTGATTTGTTGGTTGGTTCTTCCTCCCAGAAGTGTAACAGAATTTATCAAAGGGGTCCCCAGAATTTGTGATGAGGCTTTTGAGACTTGCTGTTCTGATGTGCATTACAGCAACTTCAACTGGAACAGAAATAAACCAAAAATCTCTTGCCTCTGAAACATAGAGGTTGTTGAGGATGTTTTATAAGGCTGGTGGAAAAAGTGGCTAAGTTTTCTGGGAATTTCCTGATATAATTCTTTCCTCTGACTTCGAAGTCTGACAGCATCTCACTATGTTGCTTATCCAGCAGAGGTTCTGCTCATGAAAAAATGTTTGTTCTGAAAAAAATTGTACATTCTTAACCTTTAATTTGTGTGGTTTGTTGTAGTTTGGAAAGTACCCTTATGGGGTTTCACTTATGTAGAATTTCCTCAATTAGGCTATTTCATTAACTTCAGTAGTCATGTATATTTTTGATTCATTTGAAAATTAAATTCAGCATAAAAAAATTATACAAATCTGCAATTATAAATATTACTGCCATTTTGGGATGAATTTGACTACTACCTACATTAATTGTCTTAAAAATTGCTACCACCATTATAACTGAGATAACAAAAATAAAATATAAATTGATGTGATTTGGAAAATGAGGAGATTTTTTTCAGATAGGTTTATGACCACCACTTGATTTGGGGACTTTTATGAACATATCTTGAACTGTTTAATGCTGACACCTTTTTGCTAAAGTGCTCTAAAGGATGACCATGTATTTATAGTACTGATACTTTTCAGCTGAAGAAACAACCAAGTATTTTTCATCTCTAATATAACCAGAATTCAATGTTGACTCTCTGAAAATTTATCCATCTGCTTAATCTTGGCTGTGCTACCCTTATAATAAAGTAATCAATTCATGCCCATCTTACCACCCCTTTCTTCCTTTCTTCCAAAATAAGTTGCACACTAATTTTAAGTAATATAAAATACAGATTTTCTGAGGTTTCTATGGCTGTAAGAAGGTAGATACAGTCTGTGTAAGTATGTACAGAAAAATATTGATGGTTTCGTTTTCCACTCTGTATGAGAATAATTTTTTCAAGCTGCCTAATTACAGTCCTTTCCTTTTAATGTCTTTGAAATGGAAAGATCTTCCTATTAAAATGAAAGGATTTCAACTTTAGAAAAACAGACAGCAAAACTTTTCTAAGTTTTTTTTTAATATTTATTTAATCACTATCTATTTCTAAAAGGTTTAGTCTACAAATAACTAGTGTTTGACTCTGCTGATTGCTCAACATCACTGACACAAGGATTTTAAACACTTTTTCATAGCTGTGTTTTACAGATAAGGGAAACAGATTTCCACCAAACTGAGCTGAAAATTCATTAGTGCAGTGGGGGATCATTAGCACAGCTGGGCATCCCATTCTGCTCCTCTGACCACTGGACCAGTCAAATTGAAAAAAGATGCTGCTAAAACTGTTACTAATACTGAAGGATGTTTGCTGCAAAAAATTCTTGTCCATTGTCTCATACAGAGATGGGTCCCAGAAACCAATAATAGAAACATTTCAGCTGAAGTGAATGATTTAATGGTGGCTACAAAGAGATTTACTCTTGTGCTTTTTACGTTTTCCTTTGGGATGTGACTGTCATGTCTCTGAGAATTTTACTTCCAGCTCTCTAATCAAGACGATCCATGTTAGCAGATGTAACCTTTTTGGAATGAAAAGCAAATGCTTATCTTTTCTATTGCTCTCTAAAGGGAAGTTGTCCTACATGCCTGTAGCCATTACATCCACTTTCCCTTGAGAAACTTGGGATATGTGTGTTTGTTGATTAAAGCAGACGTCATAGGCCCTCAGATCAAGTGACATTGCTGGACAGAAGCTCTAATCCATCACATCCTACCATGCATTTAATCGCTGTATTAGAGAGGAGGGGGAGATTGTTCTTTTTTTGCCAGAAATTTTGAAGGGTTTTTGTCTTTAGAAGTCAAGCCAGAGATGATTTTGATATATATTGGAGTGCCTTGTGTTGTCAGTAGAGCAGGTAAGTAATTTTCATTCTGCAAGACAGAGAGGGATTCATTGTATGCTCTCAGCAGTTTTTTGTTAGGCACCACTTGCTAACAGTTTCTGGTTAATGCTGATTGCAGTGAGCACAAATCTAGATATCTGTTGCATAAATAGATCTTAATGGAGGGTTTTTTTTCAATTTTTGTAAATAAACTTCCTTCTTTCTCTTTTTTTTTTTTGTTGTTGTTGTTTGTTTAAATTTCTGTAGGACCTGGGGATAACGAAAGTGGGCCATATGAAGCGAATTCTCCAGGGAATTAAAGAGCTCAGCAAGAACACCCCTTTGTCTGAAGTGTAATTATGCTGGTGCTTTCCTTAGAGGGAGACAGGAAAGTTGGTGGAGAAGCAGAGCTGTTACAGGCACTGAGCTGTCTCTGTAGTTTACTCTATGGAAGAGTGTGCGCTGGTGTTTGTACAGGCTCGCACCTCTGCATTCTTGTGTGGTGAAGAAGTTGCTGCAAGAGTACGAAAGGATTTGTGCCAAAAAAAAAAAAAAGGAAAAGGTGATATGTTCTGTGAAGACATTTTCTTGGTGTGCAAATTGGCCAGTTTGGAGAAGCCCAGTTGGGTAAATCAATTGGTTGATGGTGAACTGCACTGACTGGAAAATATAATCAAGAAATGATTGCTTTGCTTACATGCAGCTCAGTATGCCTCTCTTTATGCTACAGCAAGATGCCACTGTACAGCATGAGGTCGTCCAGTTATCCTTCCGAGGCACAGCTCCGTAAAACCTCCCGTGCTGGAGCCCAAGAGCTTTGGAAGGTTTAACATGTGAGCCTGGAGTGCCGCAGGCATACAGCACTCACTGGCCACAGAGGAGGGGGAAGAGATACCTTGTGATACCATGAATGCAAACTATAATGCATGGTGTGCCTGCCTGAATTGTCTGTCATTCTGTTGCATGACACATCTGATACTTTAAACACTTGAACAACTTTTATATCAGTTTGAATGAGATTTAATTTATTACTACTTGAGTGTCTTTTTTTTTTTAATTTCAGGCACTTTTCTATTCTTCAGTATTGTGTTATGCCTAAAATGTGTTCTATGGCAAAGGGTGTGGAAACTTAGCATTTGTGCCATATTCAGCAGATTATATATGATTGAAATACTGTACAGTTAGATTTTTAAATATATCATGTACAGAAGGTTTATCAGGTAACTAACTTATGAGAATATTTGAAAGATCGGTACCTCACAAAAATATCAATTGGCTTCCTGCATGGAAAATTATAAAGAATTTTCTCATGGTGCATTTTAATGTAGTTATTCAATTATCTTAAAAAGCTGTAGCATATTTGAATTTTTAGGCACTAACGGTTTAATTTATTCTATTGTTCAAAAAGCAGGTTAAAAGACTAATGAAAATTTTTACAGGAAAATTTAATTTTATTTATCATACATAAGAAGATATTTAAAATGTAGCAGCTGATTTGATTTTTGTGGGGTAAGCTTTTATTCATTACTAATTAACTATTAATTTAAAAATGCATCTGTATACATTTCTTTAAACAGGCATCAATTTGTTTCTTGACAGCTCTCCTACATCAATACACCATAAAAATGAAGAAAACCCAAAACTCTTAAGGTTTTACACTATGCATGCTAAGATGAATCACATGCAAGACAGTAATCCATGAGTGTCAACAGCTTAAGAAAATGAACACCATCTTCATGTAGAAATTGTGCTAGACCAGAATTTGTGAGGTTATTTACAGTTTACTTAAACGTAGGTTCATAATTGAATTTCCTGGTTAATTTTTCACAGGAGTATTAATCTAGCAGAGAAATAATTTTCAGATATCTACAGAAACAATCATACTTAAATGCTTGAGATGAGATGACATCGCACCACCTGACAGAAAACTTGCACCGAATCGCTGTCTCCCTGCTGTTCCTAGCAATGTGTCATTGCAGCACAAGGAACTCACTTGACTTTTACTTAACCAAGTAGCTTTGACATTTCTTGCAGGTTAAAGAGTATCCTAATATCTATTTATGTTTTCCTCAGAGGCAGAAGAGTAAGGTTTCTTTTGTTTTTTACCAAAGCTTATTTCCTCTGTATAAAGGGGCCAATGTCAAGTACTGCATCCTGGTTTTGCCCTCCACTTCTCATGCATATCATAGGAGTTGTTCCTTGGGAAGTAGACAGGATTCATCCCTTGGAAAGTAAAGTCTAGTTCCCTCATTGTTTTATTGAAAAAAAACCTCAAAAGGAGCAAACCAGGTGTAATTTATATTGTTATAGTGTCTTTGTGCTTCTGCTGCTGTAGGTTCATCAGGCACCACTCTGGGATCTCTGTGGAGATAATTGATTATTCTGGTAAACAAACAAAAGTAAAAGGCTATATTCTATTAGGTTTTCCATAAAAAAACCAAACCAAAATGACAGATGGTAGGATTCTCATCCTGCTGTATGAAAAACATATGCAAAAAATGGAAAGTTAGGCAATCAATGGAAAGTTTGATGGATTGTTTTTTATTTTAGTGTACTTGACATTCACTCCTTTAATGACGTTCAGATGACATATGTCAAGTCTTCATGAATTTTACTTCCTTTTCTCTTTGGTTCAGCATAAGCCACACTGTATTTTAATGTGTGGCAGCATTCTAGCATATTGATGTTACAGTGGACTGTGTACTTAATCTTCCAGGTTGATTCAAAGACATAATATATAGAACTTTCTTTGCTTTCCTGATTGTAGGATGCAATCTCTCTACAACTTTCAGCCTTGCAGTGTGCAAGACATTACAACAGGCTGTGGAACAGGATCTCTTCATGTCGCTGTAGGAGTCTACGCTGAGCATATTAAAAAATGAAAGCTGCTTTTAGGCAGGAAAAGCAGGAAAATGTTTGTAACACAACTTTCTTATGGCACTCCTCAACTTACCTCAGTATAGGACAACTGATCAATGATCTATGTATAGTTCATTTTTCTAAATGACCACCAAAGAATTTAACTTTAATTGTCCTAAGCAGTTTTTTTAAATGCAAGAGTAGAAAAAAAACCTGTAAGCATCATTTATGCTGTATTTATTAGATGCCCAAGAGAGCAGATTTTATGCAACTCTATGCCTTAGATTTGTGTTGGCTATAAAGTGAAAATGTGTCTGACAGGGAGGCTCAAAACATTTAATGGAAATTCTCTGCTGAGATCATGGATTTTAATTGTGTTTAAGTGATGTGACTTTTCTAAAGACTTTTCAACACAGTGTTACTCTCTAATTTCCAAGTCTTGGGTTTTTTCCTTAGTGCTGTAAAGGTCCCAGCTCCTAGAACTAAGAACATAAATAGCTACATTTTTTAATGAACGCTATTCTTTCTAATTTAATCCTAGTGTTAAAAGTGCTTCAAAGCATACATCCCAATATTTCAACAAAACTAAGGTAAACACATCCCTTAGCAGTTAGTTGTTTAGGAAATGAGTTATCCTAATAGATCTTGTGAAGCCTGTTTCAGCATGCTAGGTTTATCAAGACTATCACTATACAAAATTTACTGGATGAATTTTTCCCTAACTCAAATACATGTGATTTCCAGAGCCAATCATCATACATTAAAATCTGAAAGGAATACAGAGTCATCTGAGTATTTTGTACTGGCTGGTATTCATATAGAGGAAAAGCTCTACATCTCAGAGAGAGGAAGATGAGAAATGCATGTTTTAAAATGGCAGCAGGTTGCTAAATGCATGTTTCTGTTTTCTCATTTTCAAATATTATTTTCCCAGTTCACTGGATTCAGTTGCCATAGCAGCTTCTGATTTGGGTCATGCAAGTTTTGCCTTTATAATGCCTAATGCCTTCTTACAAACTGAATGACATCAAGCGAACACGTGGTTGTAGGTGTTGGGGATTTTTTTACAATAAAGGAAAAAAATCAAAACCTAATTTTTTTTTTATATTTA
>VWZD01001168.1:37822-60464 GCA_013396695.1 Sakesphorus luctuosus
TTAGGCAAGTGCACATTTTCTTTGCTACATTTTTATGTATTTCCCCTAAACCCTTCTTTTTTTTTTTCCCTGAATGTGTCTTTCTTTCAAAGAAAAATATTTTAATCTTGGAAGAGCAGTAAAATGTAAAGCTTATGATCAAAAACCATCCCAGACTATTTCAATCCAGTATTTCTTGTTTGGGGGCTGGAGTAAACATGCTTGGTCCTGTAAATAATAAATAGAAAGCATCTTTATCTATCCCTGCCCAAAGAAATTCATGGTGCAATATTCTATAATTGTAATTCAAATGAGAGAAATTGATTTTTTTGTTTAAATAAGGGTCTGTTTCATATTTTCCTATGCTTTTGTAGAGCAATAGATAACCTTCCAATTTTGCTTTTTAATTGAACTCAGCAATGCTAATTTACTTAATGAAAATTTCATAATGAATGGATCTTATTTCAAGGGTAAAATTATCAGTGGTTTTCAATGCATTTGATCTTTATTTCAGGAAAACTGGCAGGAGACACTTTTTTCACATGTAATGGAAAATTAATATATAAAGCAAACATGAGAGGATGTTTCGTAGTCCTACTTCAAAAACAATTCTAAAACTAGATGTTATCCATAGCTATAATTCCACAATGGACAGGTAAGACAAAAGCCCCACAGTGATTCCATTTTGCTTGATGCTTCCCATCAGTGATTGCATTACTAATGTTTACTACTGTTTCTGGAGTGCTCTCTCTGTGCCCCTAAATAGTAAGTTCTTACTCGTAAGTTCAATATTTCTGGTAACTAATAATTGGCAGTGCAAAAGGTCTTTGTGAAAGGTAAAGTCACAAGTGATGTAAATTGTTAAGAATAACTGAGCTGAAGCAATTTATTTAGCTTACAACCAGGAAATCTTTGTCACTCATATGAGTAAGTGAGAGCCACATAAAATTATTTGAGTAATTCTAAATGTATTTTTTCACCCCAATAGCATATGCACCTCTCAACTGCAGCATCCTGAGTGTTAAATTTATGACACAGGCCCTCCCACATTTTTATTCTATTTTCGTGGATTTAATGTTTTGTGGTATGATTTTCATATCATCCAGGTTTGATGCTGCTTATTCTAACTGCAAAGATTTAATGTTTGCAGGAACTGTACATGACTGTATTGCTGTCCTAAGTAAAGGAATGAGTTTTTGATGACTTGAGGAACTTAAGGTGTTTAGATAGGACTTCAAATATGTCTGTTGCCTCTTCAGAGATGAATAGTAGCATCAGCAGGATTGATAAAGCATCATTTGGTAGTTATCAGTAGAAAAATCTTTACTGGTTGTATAAAATCCTCTATTTATATACAGAATATAGTGTGGAACTTGATCTTGTTTGGGTTTTTTTTTTTGGTTTTGGTTTTTTGTTGTTTTTTTTTTTAAATCTGGTTGTTTTCTACTACTGTTGCATTAGGTTTAATAGCTCTGTTAAGTGTTAGTTTATGTACTTGAAATACTCATTTCTGCCATACAGAAGCCCAGTCTGTTTCTAAAAAATTATAATCAATTTGGAAGCCATCTGGAGACTTTCAGAAGACTATTTCTGTAGCCAGTTGGAGCTATTACCAAAATTCATAATAGGGATTGTCCTTAATATTTTAACTGGAAAAAAATATTTTGAAAGGTCTGTGATTTTTTCAGGCTGTAGAATTAAACTTAAAACATCATCCCCTCATCACACATAAATAATAAAATATTAGCACTTTTAACACTTTTGAAAACTATCAAAATACTGGTGAATACAGACCCAAGACCTGGACAAATTGTAAACGATTTAGCTCCAGTGATGAAAGACCTACCACCTTCAGAGCAGTCAACAGAAAATTCATACATGTACATGGTAGAATTACAAACATCTATTTTAAATAATTCAAGACCTTGACTCCCAGTTGATAAAAACTTGATAGCTCTTTGATGGGATTTTGAGTTCATATAACCTGATGCTAATATTAGTGAGGGCAAAAGAAGCTGGTGCACAATTTATGTTTAGTGCTGTCATGTCTTTACTAATGTTCTCAGGCTGCTTCCCAGCTCCTGTGTCTGGATGATGTCCCAGCTTCTTGGCAAGATGAGACCCTTGCATGTCTCCCTATTGTTTCTGCTCAGAACAGCTGGACAGGCAAGCTAGGAAAAGTTGCAGGATGCTCCAAGAGATCGATATTGACCAAGGCTTCAGGTAACAAAGCCATAGCCATGAGGGACTAAAATCCTTTAAGTTATAGTCTTGCAATCCCTGCTGGAAGCTCTATTTAATGATTAACCATGACTACTGAAATGCCCTTGGAAAGAGAAGTCATTTTGGTTAACTCTACCAGCTATGTAAGACTATTTAAAATAATGAAAATGATGGTAGCTATTAGCAGGACAAGTATGCAAGTGACCAGTCAATATTTTATTCTATGGAACAAATACTTTGGAAAAATATATTTATAGTATAATTCAAAACTAGTGTTAGGATTGAAAAGCTACTGAAGGTAAAAGCAATATGGTACAAAGTTTAAAGTAATTTGGAAATTTTTTTTCCAAATTCAAAATTTGGAAACAGCTGTTTTGGGAAGCTGTGTTTGATTTGGGTATAGCTATACAAGAGCATGTGACCTGGAAGGTGAAAACAGGAAGAAATTAACTGAAAGAAAAATTGGATAGTTTGTTTTCATTATGGAAACTGTGTGAAAAGCCAAAAATAAAATCTCCACAGTGCCCCAAATCCCTACTATGACTATTTAAAAGGAATTAGCATTTTAAATACTAATTTTAATAAACTATTGTTTGGATTAAAAAATATTTAGTTTAATTAATAATCTGACAATGTCATTAACAGGGAAAGAGTTACAGATATAACTATGTTTTTCTCTTGGTGTTAGTTGAAGTAAGCTCTATTTGGGACTAATTCTGCTTGCAGTCACAGTCAATTATTTTGTGAAGGGGAAGATTGAGGAAAGCTGTTCGAGGTGCTTGGTCTTAATTTTCAGGGAGGGAGAGCATGTGTGCTGACAAGTAGGGTCTAGGGGCTCGTAGTGAGAATTTTAAGGATACAAGATTTTCTACTTGGACAGCTTAGGAAGGTTTACAATCAGCACACAGGCCTGTGAAGGTCCCTAGTAGCACTGCTGTCTCACAAGACACCATCTCTGTATATTGAAATAGGCATTTGGACTGTACCATATTCCAGAGGATTCTCTACAGGCATCTGTCACTTGTCATGTCCATACTTTCTGTCCAGGTTTTCTGTCTCCTTAAATTGTACACCTTGAAAAATGCAGTTGTCTATATATGACAAAAATTACCATTTCTCCCCTGAAGGAGCACAGCTTGGGAACCTGTCCTGAAATAATTTGTTTCATTAGCCACCCTTTTACACCATATCCTTTGAATCCAAGAAGAGCTGAAACATGGGACTTCCCTAGAGCTGCCAGTTACCTTAGTAATTTAATATGCTTGCATGTTGAGGGGGATCATCAAAGGACAAGGTAATAGTCACAGTGGCAGATGACATACGCAATAGATGGGATTTATACATAGACTACAAGCTGTTGAAGTGCTCCTGAAAGATGAAGAGGGCCTGATGTCTGCACCTGACCTCAGGTCCTTCTTTGTTGCTGTCACCACATACAAATGATTTTATATCATCTAATACTAGCAGCTACTTGTCTTAATTCACAGTGATGGCAAACGTATCAGTTAGTACTAAAAAAGCTTCTCACTGTCACATCTGTATGTCTAGAATAGGTATCTTTAAATGTCGAGCACTGTGGAATTGCATGAATGTATTTTTAGTTATGTTCTGGCATTTTAAAAGGATAGATTTCATCTAAAGCTATTTTAAAAGTTCTGAGAGGGTTCCAGCCCAACATGAGTGGTTTTTGTCTTTAGCCATGCTTGTAAGTTAAACTAGTATTCCAGTCAAGTACAACTGTTAGTTAATTCTATAATGACATCCACTTAACATGCATGAGTGAATGCATAAAGTGCACATGGAAGCATTGTAGAGATGTGACACTGTCTAATTTTCTGCATAACTCATATATTTGGGTCTGAATAGCAGTTAATAGCAAAAAGCTGAAACATGTGATTTCCAACCAATTCAAACCCATATTCAATAGAAAATGAAATAAATAATGTGATTTGTACTGATTTAGTTAAAAATTGGTGTGCACTCGGTAGTTTCTGCCCTTTGTTTCCCCTTGTTGCTGTTTGCAAAGATGATGACTCTTCTTGTGGAGTAAACATATAGATCAGTTTGGATTTAGGCATGTGCTTGTCCTTAAACAGTATTTTAGTCCTCCTTGGGGATTGTTCTTGTATTTGGTTTATTATTTACATGTAAGCCTACAGATGATTTGGGTTGAGGGAAATTGTTCCTCTCATGAAAACTACCATCAGATTGATTATTGCTAGACTTTTAAATGCCATACCTATGAATGTTGTTCTCTTACCAGTATTGGTGCATGGATGTGTGTAGAAAAGTAGTATCTAGTCTGTAGGGTGTATGTGTGAGCACACCTGTACATATATATGTATATACATACCCTGGTTTTGCCCAACATCATGATGCCAACTTGTGTGTAGAGCCAAAAAAACTTTATACAGTGCTTGAGATGCTGCATTGTTTTTATTATAGTATTTTTTATATCAGATAAATTTCAGGATGTTTACAGATGCTTATTAATATTTAACTTATACAATGGAGCGGCAAGATGTTTATGATTGTTGTCAGCTAAAGAATTGTATATGATTCTGGGTGAAATTTTGGCTTTTTTGAAATCCTTGGCAGAACTCCCATTGATCTCACTGGGGCCAAGATTAAACCTCTGAATCTATTGTTTACTGGCTATTTTCCTACTGTGATAATTTTTTTAAATGAGTGAAATGTATTTATTTTTTCCCAATGTGAAATCTGCAGTTCCTATTTGGATTTTTCTACAGAACCTGCAAACTACAACACAGATGGGAATAAATGCCTCAGAGAATGTACAGAATTTTTCACTGATCTGGTCCTTGAGTATGTCTAAGAAAATACCTTCTAAAATAGCTTTTGTAAGACAATACAGAATCATCTAAAAAGAGATCACCTTTCATACCTCTCTCCACAAAGAGGGAATGCAATGTGGCAGGTGAATCTGAAGAAGTATTCATTGATGAATAAAAAGTAGTCCTGTCTGATTTGTATACCTACTGATTTCATGCAGTTCACCTGGCTCTGCAGATCTGGAATCAGACACTTAAAGTACCTTATCCAAAAGTATCTTATTGGAAAAAAATGTTGTATAGTAAGTGTTGCTTTAAACTTCTCATCAAGACATGGAGGTGTCTTCACAGCCAGTCTGTTGAATGACATTTAATAATTCATGGATGAGTTAAAATGATGAAAATATAAAGTGGTAAGGCAAATCAGACAACTGCTTGACATTAGAGAAATCACTTGCCTAGAGACAGAAGGATCAGTTCTTTAATAGCACAAGGGAGGAAAAATACCATAATGCAGTGCTTCCTAAATCCCTTTACAGGGTTATCTTTTAATTGTGTATGCTCTAAGTATATTCTTCCTGTAAAAAGGCATAATGCTGTGAAACAGCTAAATAGATGCATCCTAATTTCTTCATCTAAGGCTAAATATTTAATATTCAAATGAGAGCTATCATGCACTTTGAAATATATGTGTCGGGACCATCTAAGTTTATATTCATCATAGACAGTCATACCAGGGATAGTCAGACTTGTAAAATGAGGTAGTTATGCCAAGGTTATCAAAAGCTGAAGAAATAGCAAGGCAGACATACTCCCTCATGAGGCTCTTTCTGAAGACATCTTTGCAAATGCCCACCACTTACAGGGATCTTTTCCTATAGTTTTGTTTCAGAAAGGATCATGCTCAGATTCCCATTCTTCCCCTTACTACTAAGGTAGAAAGTATGCACCTTGGTTCAACTTTCCAGTTTTTTGGCTTTCGGAACAGACCTCAAAAGAATAGACAGGCAAGGCAATCAGTAAGCTTGTGGAGGACACACAGGGCTCTGCCTGGGCTCACTATTCTGCTAATGTGGGTCTGATTACAAATTTGGGGGGGAAAAGCTCCTGTTGTGCTGCTGCTGCAGCTGGTGGCAAGCCTCCATAGCTGCTAGTGGGGCCAGGTGGGCACCCAAGAGAGCAGACACCTTTTCTTCTGCATATTGGTTATCTTTCTGCAATTCTAATGAGGGCTGGAGTTCAGGACATACCCGGATTTTCTGAAAGGCCACATGATATGTGAGGAAATGAGGAGGAAACGGCTGGAGGTCTGGATTCTGCCTTTACTTTCCTGCTGTGGAGCTGGTGCAAGACTGGGGGCAACTCAGTTAACCTTTGTGTGCCTCACTTTCTCTGCCCACGGGAATAACGATGCTTACACCTCTGTACAGCCCCTGGAGACCTATAGCAGAGCAGCGTTATAGAAGCAGCTGAGTTTTACTGACACTATTATATGTACTTTCGTCTGTAACACTCAAAAACTTGCTTTTCTTAGTTCCAGTTCTCTTTGATGACCTACCACGTCCTGGGTAGTCAGTTTTGAAGCTTAGCAATTGCTCTAATACTTAAAATTACACACATAGCAGGCTCTGTTTGCTGCAGAAAAGAGTAAACCTTTAAACTGCCTGACAAAACTTGCCAATCAAGTATATCTAACAGAGCAGGGGTGTAACTTTTGGCTTTATTTACTTGTAATAACGGTAAGGAACAGTGAATTTTGTTTGTTTACATACTGTTTACAATGGCACAGTTTTATTTTTAATATATAAAAACAACTGAGGTATTTATTGCATATACTATTTTAAAGATGTTTTATGTGTTTTCACGTTTGGAATATATTGTTACATTTCCTTGTACAGATAATTTGGGTGGCTTTGTTAATATAGTTAGTAATTTTTATGACTACTAAGTGACCAGTTTTCCGTGCCTTTTTATTGTTGGATGCATGATTATGTATTTATTATTGTATGGAAGTCACTGAGATGTGTATTTTTGTATTCTGCTGGAAGCAATGGTTGATTTTATTGTACATGATAAGAGATGCCTTCCATAATGGGCACTCATATGAGATCTTCCTTCTCAAATAAACAGAATGCATTCAGTGTATGGAAATCCTTGAATTATTTTTGTGTCTGGAAATCAGTGGAAATCCTTGAACATCATGGCACTGAATTTTAGATGTTATCCATTCAAAATGTGGGCTGCTACAAAAATTCCCCGTAGAAATCAATACAATGGCAAATCCCTGGCATAGTGTAAAGCCTTTGTAATTTAAAAGAAAACCCTGTATGTTAAAATGAAATGAAATTTGGATGAATGACTATCAAACAGTCTGCCAGAGACTGCCTGAAAATTGTTTTAAATTACAGCTTTGAATACAGCTTTAATACATACTTTATATGGGTATGTGCAAACCCACATGTAAGTAGGTCACTGTGCACGTAGGTGTTTACATTTGCAGGGATCTTCCACTAAATCTTGCTGGCATACGGTGTATTAAGTGTAAAAACAGATTTGCATTTGCATCCATAGTAGCAACAGTTGTTAAAACAGAATATACAATAGCGCTGGTTTTTCCACGGATAAGTGGCAGTAAAGCAAACACATTTTTCCTTAGTAGTGTAGCCTGTACCTCTCTAACACCAACCCCGATAAACACTCATTTGAGTTGATTCCAGAGGGCAACTCTGCAGGCAATCATCAGCTACTGTTTTGTAGATTAGTGAACTACTAGGCTGGTACTTAACACAGGACATGATGTGAAAGTCACTACAATCAATGGCATATACAGAAGGAAAAATACACTGTGTAGGAGCCTAAGTCAGTTCATGAAGGCAATAATCTTGTGATTGATGAAGGCGATTGTCTTGTGGTTGGAATCCTATTGTCCTGAAGCGATCACATGTTGGAGAGACATTTCTATGGATAACCCAGAATGCTCAAAGGTCAGTGCTGGGGGTTTTAATGCACCATGAATTCCAGGTGCTTACAGTTCTCTTAGGACTGAAGCCTGTACTTTAATTTTGGGTATATTTCAGGAGCATTCAATTTCATTAACTAAGCTGAAATTGTTCATTGCAATAGTCAAAACTGTGGCATAAATGAGAGACTGCAGCAGGGGAAACAGCTAATGGGGTAAAGGCAGGGGCAAACCTGGGGATGGCACTCTGCAGTACCTGAGGAGACTGGGTGTGATGATGCTTGGACACTGTAAACTCTTCAGAATTGCTTCTAGCAGCTAGACTGAATAACAAAGTAGGCTGGCCCATAAATTAGATTTCTGTGAATAAAAAGTGATTGTGTGTTAAGTATTAACTTGGGACATATGCTGAGGGAAGTTTTTGATAATTTTAAGAAAAGTTTGCTAAATGAGTACTTGTGGCATATAATCAATCTCTTTGTGTCAGTGGCACCAAATAGCTGCTGCTGAAGTCTGAAATTGTGCTAACTTTTTAACTCCTATAACTAAATTAATAAAAATCTTTACAAAAGAGAAAGTGGTAGACAGGAAAGATTTGAAATTACAAGTCCTGAAGGAAATCTAATGAAGTTATTGCCCAGACAGTTTATCAAAAAGGGCTGCATGGATGTCTTGTCTAAAATACAAAATCTAGTAGCAAGTTATTTAAAGACATTTAGTTTGCATGGTGTGAAAAACTACAAGGGCAAAAATGAAATTGATGCAGTATGAGCAGCTCCTTCATTTCATGCTAATACTAGGATATTGGTAAGTAGAATATGGTAAAAAGTGGGGAATGAAAATTATTTTTAAATTATGCCATTCAAGCCACTAAAAGTTTAGAAAAGTATTTAAATTAAAATCTGCCTGTTCTGGAAGCAGATGTGGGAGCATGGCATTAGCCTGTGTTGTTTGTGTATTTAACTAGTTGTTTCCTCCATTTCCTTTGGAGTGATTGAAGACTGTTTTGAACCCTAATTACATAAATGCTGTTCTGATAAGGTTTTAAAGCATACTGTTTGAAAAATCAATGGAACCTTGGTGTTGATCTTCCCCAGCCATCTAATAGCAGGAAGATGTCATGGATTGAATCTGTCTTGTAAGCATGACAAAACACCAGGCAGGTGCAATAACTTCTGTCCTGGCCAAATGCACAACAGATGAGTGAGAGCAGCAGCTGGTCTGTGTCCTCCTCCTTCAGATAAGGACAGAGGGGATCTACAAGGAAGTGCATCTTTCTTTTTATAGAGGGAGAGATGATAGATGTCATGGTGATGAAATGGGACATCCTGGGACATGGCAGATGCCTCGTTGAGGCAGCAGGATTTCTGCTCTTAACTTTAGTTTCCATTTCCTTTCCCTGACAGCAGTGCACAGCTGTGCCTGCATTTGCCCCTCTGAACTCATTCCATTCCTCTGCCCTTTCACTGTTATTTGCCTCTCCCACGGCTCAAAGCTTTCAGCCCTTCTCAGCTACCTACCCTCATTTCCCAATTACTTTGCCAAGTGCAATTTCCTTTCTTTAATTTCAATAAAAAAAAAAAGTCTGCTGCCTAGTGACACCAATGTAACAGCATATGTGTTCTGGCAGTTACACTATCCTCTGAGTAGATCAGTTCATTATTCAAAAATCAGACATGTAATACCTCTGAATCCCAAATGCACTGTCCCTGGGAATCTTAGCAATCTGTTAATGGTATAACAATTCAAAGGACGGCATGTTTTCCCTTGCTCTGAGGGAATGCCACTTTGCTGAGACTTCCTGGGCACAGCATCTCTGACCCACTGTTGAAGCCATCTGAAGGTCAAGTCAGCAAGTATTTGCTCACACAGGAGCCTGCTGGTGGTAGAGGAGTCTGTACTTCTGAATTACTCTTGATGACTTATTTTCCAACTAACTTTGCTTTAAAGCATTAATTCAGTCACTCAGAAATACTAGGGGGCTATTTTCAGATGAGTAAAAAGGAAAAAGAGTTCAAGACGTGGGAGATGCCATGGAACTGCTCCCAAAATGTGGTTTCTTTGGAATGAGAGGCAGCTACTTTTTTAAGGATTGTAGGTTCACAGATTACTTCAGAATACCTGCATGAAAAGCTTAGTAGGTAATGGTTTCAGGCTGTCCTTTTTCCTTCACCAGCTTCTATAAACACTGGGAGGAATAGGTGAGCTCTAGGGTAAACTCCTCATCTGAGGCACAGTGAAAGTTTGGAGGAGAGTGCCTTTATCTGGAGTTGTGTGGGCAACCCTTTCCTAAAACTAAAACCAATGCTCTTGAATAAAACAGTATGTTAGAAAGTGAGTTTTTCTTTTACAAGCGTGGACTTTCTAACAAGGTGAGCTTTATGTGATTGTGCTCTGGTATTCCATCTCTCACTTCCTCTCTTCTGGACTGTGTGTTTTTCCTCCTGTGTACGCCGTTGATTGTAGTGACTTTCATATCATGTCCTGTGTTAAGTACCAGCCTAGTAGTTCACTGATCTACAACACGGTAGATTATAGGTGCATGCCATGTTAAAACTCCTAGTTATGGACACTGAGTAGGTGTGTAAGGCATCAATGAGCACAAGATGTGTGTAATGATGCTGTTGTAATTTCTTGTTAGACTCACTATTTCACCAAAGCTTTGTTTACTTTCACTATTAACTGAATTTTAGTTTATGTAGTGGTTCAAGACCTTTAAAATAAATCAGTTTTCATTTTGCATATACTCTTTTTACTGGCCTAGAAGAGAAGTAATTCTCTTTCAGAGATAAACAAATGACTGTTAGGAAAACTTTCCCAGAAGACATTCACTACCTCAGCTAAAATGCAGTTTCTCTTTCTGCATCCCTTTCTTTCCTCTCGTCCTCCCCTTTTCATAGTCAAAATTAAAACTGGAACAAAAAGCCTGTTGATAACACCACACTTTGCAGGGCAGCTGTGTCCCTTACCTGCCATTCTCCTTTGGCCCTCAGTGTCTTTGAGGGCATTCAACACCAACACTGGTGGTGTCTCTTCCTTCAGACGCATGATTAGCATTGTATGGAGGTGACAAAATTTTAGCATGAATGACATGATACATAAAATAGATGCACAACTTGTGCTAAATTGTATTTTTAATCCTCTCTAGCACAGACATGGATGGGACTTGCCATTTCCTTTAAAAGCAGGCCACCTAGTGCTTGCAGAGCTTCAGCACACTGAGAAACCTATTGCCAACACCTTGGTTTGCTCCCTCCCTCATTTGCACTCCCTTTAAACCATGGAGCTTCTCACCTACTTTCAAAACACACTATGCCGTAGTGCAACTTAGAAGAACAGAAACTTTAGGTTATGATTTTACATGCATGTTCCCTGTCTTACTCTCTGCTACTTACTTAGCCCCAGTACTGGTTTTTGTCAGACCTTTCTGTCAACCAGCATTAGCTCCCTAATATGGTCAAGAAGAGCCAATGAACTTGACAATGTCGTAGGGCTCTGCTGAATTAAATCAAATTACAGAAGGATCTAGCAAAAGGGCTGGCCCAATGAGGAAGTGGTACTGGGAGAAAAGAGAAATGACAAAAGGGAAAGAGAGGACAATATTCCCCTCCTATCACCACCAGCTAGCTCGCAGAAACTGCATCCTCAGGTTCACCAGAAAAAAAGAGAATGAAGGTAGAAACACTGACAACTTCTCCTTCTCCAGACTGACACCAATGCACTGTAAGGGAGGAAAAAAAAGCTCCAGTCCTTTACAAGTGCTATTAAAAAGTCATGAGCTAAGTAGTATCCATACTGGAATGTGACATCTCCAAAGAAAGCTGAAAAGCACAGCTTGGAATGATGTTACTAATTCTGTAGCTGTATGACAACACATGTAACCACTGTCCCGGAAGATACGTTATCCCAGCATTTTGCATTTGTTCCTTTCCTCCTCCCAGTGAGACAGAAGGAGAAGACCCAACCATCTGCTGTTACTTTAAGATCCTGCGGCACTTCTCACAGAGTGTCTAAATTCAAATGAAGGTCAATCCTGCCCGAATTTTGCTTTGGATAAATTGGATAAATCTCTTAGTAAGAGGTGAGTTCAGGATTTTTTGTCCATATGTAATAACTGTAAATACTGAGCTACTCAGCCCTTTGTAAGGTATAGCATAGCTGAATTCAGCCCTGCATGGCTGCTAATGTATTTGATAATATTCTCCCTTTATTGTATGGGTTTAGCCTTTCAGTTAAAGTGAAAAATAAACAATTTTTCATTCTAATCTGATTTTAAAGAAGTGCAGAACTCCTACTTTCATTTTAAAAAAAATTAATTTAGTACAAGGTAGATCAATCTCTTTCATTAAGATGAACATTTCTAGAAACCCTCTGTCTTAAACTGTAAAACTTGAGAAAATTAATACTTGAGAAAATTACTACAAAATAAATGTTTTCTGTATTTGGTCTGCATTGGATAATGGGCACCTTCTTGCCAGACATCCTTTGTTATCTAATGTCAGAGATGGAACATGGGCTGGACTGTTGGATCTGGAATGGAAATGCTGACATTTCTATGGTGGTAGGAAATTTAATAGAAGAAGAGGTCTAAACAAGCTTCTTTCAATTAAAACAAATAAACAACAGAAAAGCTGTAATGGTGTTTCTCAGTGATTTTCCTATTGGCAGAACTTTACTTTTTACTTAGGATCATCTCACATTAGATCTGTAGCATCCTTGGCAAAGGGATGTTGAATGAAAAGAGAGGTGTGTAAGATCTCTCCAGATGGACGTCAGAGAGGTTTTTGGGTTGTTGGGTTTTTTTGTTATATAGAGAATACCGTTAAAAAAACCAGCAGTTCTTTATGTAGACATAATGCATCTGTACTTTTAAATTGGGATTTTCTTTTTAACGAATGAAGACATAATTTACAAGGAGCTGTAAAACACCACATCAGGATTGCTCTGGAGATCACTGTGGGGGGAGAACGCATGAAGCGCTTTGAAGCACAGAGGGAAGAGGGTGCAGTGCACGGTAGCTTAAACTTAACATTTTGCCTTCTTCCAGATGCTTCTGAAGCCTGAGGGATTGTAATGGTCTGTCTATATGGTACTCTCTTCTTCAGTCCATAATGTGAGCAGCACTTCTAGCTCTGACAAGTGTCCTTCACCTGCAGTGTGCATAATTATCTTTCCTAAAAAGAACTGGAAAACATCCACACTAAAAATTTATCTTAATGAAATTTCCATAGCACAGTGTGCACTTGCCACTCACACACACGTATGTACACTACCCTCGAATATACAATATAGCCATGCTGAGTTGCAATTTATTATTTATTTAGTTATAAATATTAATTTCAAATTTTAAAATAATATCTTTAAACTCATCACCTATAAAACTGAAATAAAGTTTACTTGGAAATTCAGCTGTAACATCATCCATATATATCAGGTTTCTGCAGTCTCTTCAAGTGCATTTACACAGAAAATGATCCTCCCCTGGCACACTGTGACACTTGAGAAGAAGGGGACAAACCAAAAAAGCTTTGAATTTAAAACAAGCAAAGAAAGGGGAGATAAAATCTCTACACTGGATCCTGGCACATTTCTCAAGTTTAGGCTCTTCTCTCATCACATACCAGCTATCATTGTGTTCTAACACTGTCCCTCATATAAAAAGACTTCTGTTTTTGAGAAAGGGGAAAACCAGCCATTCAAGGCTGCAGAGCTGCCTGGATAATGAAGGAGGCAGGAGAAGAAAGGGTGCCTTCAGGCAAACCTGACTTGCCATAGCCTGAGGGAACCAGGATGGGAAAACAAAACATTAGACTATTTCCTAAAGGCATGAAGTCCTCTGTGATTCTTCTGAAATCTGCATTTTTTTCCCCACACAAATAACTCTTATCAATCAGCTTTCAACCACAAAAAATATCCTTTAGATGCCCTGAAAAATCAACACCATTTTGCCAATGAATAAGCTAAATCACATGAATTTAACCTTGTTTTCTGGTATTAAAAAATAGTAAAGTTAGGGTTGTAGAGGAATGGAAATCCCTTTTCATTTTTCTCCTTTGGTATGATATGTTTTCAAGGATTTATTACTGAAGAATCCATCATCAGTATGTTATTGTAATTTACCTTTCAATAAATTTATTATACTATTAAAGTCAGCCCATTAAGAATTAGATGGTTTAACACTTATGACTACCACAGACCTTTTAGCATAAAGAAATATGGATATTATTGACACTTCAGCCACAAACTTCTTCCTGCACCACATCTTCACTGCCCCTAAAGAACAGAAAATCCCAGTTGGTCAATACTTACCTAAATTTTAGTAGCAGGAAAATACGTAAGAAACTTTGTGACTGCAATCTCTCAAGATAACCAACTGAAAGGATAGGCCTTAACATTTTCAAGTATTTAAAGCTGATGAAATTAAAAGATACTGCTAATTCTGGAAACTTTTTGAAAGATAAGAGGAAAAAAAATTAATACCTTTACAACACAGCTTTCAGGATCAAATTCTGATTTATCCATAGCATATCTGCTTTATTATGCAGCTTATGACGTGGGGAGTCATCTGAAAACAAATATTAATTCTCATTTTTCAGTCATTTATAGATAGAACAGGGTCTTTCCAGTTGTAAATGATGACACATTGTTGATGTTCAAACAATTTTTATTTTAAAACACTTTTATACATTTTCAAATATTCCTAATGCAGTTTCTTGCAACTGAGCAAACAATGCATTATTCCCCTTTTGACTGATGAAAAATGTTTTGATTTTATGTATTTATATATACACAAATATATATATATTTCCACAGCTTTAATGCATGTGACCATGAAGATGATTAATTTTCATTATTAATTAATTACAAGAAAACTTATGCCTCCATGGTACATGGTCTACAGTATGCACTAAAACGTAGTGTTATCAAGATGTATAATTTTAACCTATATTTTGAGTCTTGAAAAACTCAATTTACTCTCAGTATCAAGTGAGCTATAACTATTGATAACACTATGGAACAGATGCTCTGTTTTCTATGTCACATTTTTGCAACAAAGGGTGAAGGCTTCTTCTTAAAAGCTTTGATCTGCTGTCTTACTGGTCGATGCAAAGTCATGCAGTTGCTTCTTCTGCAAAGTGCCAGGCTGGTTTGGTTTTTTTTCAAGCTGCACCTTGACTTAATAATAGAATATTATAGACATTATTGTGATCATTATCTACATATCTCTAGATGCTGAATTTTTAAAAATCATTCCAATTTAGACTCAGGTATAGTTTATCATTACCCTGCTCAGCCCATTACTGACTCAACAGACTCCATACATCAGGAGTTCACAGTGTAATCATCACTCACAACACCTCAGTTAAATGAGGAGTATTCTGGAAATACCTTTGAATGTTTACATTCTACATTTCTGCTCTGATTGATTTTAGGGACAGTTTAAAAATTAAATTTGTCTGATTCTCAATAGGGCCTGTAACACAGGCCCTGTAACAATTCTGAGCCAAGAAATTTTCCCAGAAAATCTTCATTGGAAAAAATGAAATAGCCTTCCATGAAGGTAGCTTGCAAACAGCTACTCAGAAGTCTTATGGTGGTAGGGAAGAATTCACAGGATTTCTTTCAGATATTTCTGTTCTTTTTTTGATTTTGGCCAAGATTTTCTGTCTTTGAACAGTGATTTGCAAAGAAGTCCTTGGAAAGGAGTGTACAGTGACCTTTTACAATGGCAGGCCCCCAGGGTAAAAAAAATTCCCTCTTTCTGACCTGAGGCTTTTTGGGATTATTTGTATTACAGTGAGTTTTTATACAACCATTTGGATGGAGAAATGAGGCACTCCTAGTTTGTCTTAGATAATTGTTTCTCTCTCACTCTGAGGGGTTTTTTGGGGTTGGTTGTTTTTTTCCTGGTGTTTGTTTGTCTCGTTGTTGCTGTTTGTTTGTTTGGGGAGGAGGTGTTTGCTTGGGTTTTTTGAGAGAGAGAAAACTGTAAAGGAAGTTTGGGAGAAGCTATAAATAATTTTGCTGAAAAGATATCACCAAGACATATAAGGATGTGGTAGTTTGCAGTCAGTATTTTGATGGAAAAAGACATTAGCATTGTAATTAAAGTGTGCACATGTTTAAAGAGCATTTCTGTTACAGACTGAATCAGAGCGGAAATTAAGTAATCTCTGAGCATGCAGCAATACTGAGGAAATTAAGAATCAGAAAGACTTAAATGACAAATGGCAGCAGTTATTTATGTGTTGAATATAAAACCAGGCAAGCCAAATGATCATACTGAGACTGACTTAAACCTTAAACATATGCTTAGGTTATTTCATTTGAGATGAAGGGCACATTTCAAGATATGTTGCACCAGCACACAGAAAACTGTAACAAATCAAACAGAAATTAAGAGGAAAGGGCACCATGAACAGCACATTAAACTATTTTCATTGTGGGAAAATACTCACTATGCAAACAACTTCCAGTTCAAGAATAAACTCTGTGAAAACAGCAATAAACTGGGCCATGCTTAGAAAATATAGAAGTCAATTAAAAACAACTGACATTAAATCCACTTGGAATTCAGATGCTGTATCATCTCTGCAGTAGCTGAATTTGAGAGAGAAAACAAGTCAGGTTTATTTACATGTGGAAAGAACAAAATCTGAAATGTATCTCCGTAAAGCATCTGTTTCTCCTCTAATTTCACAGCAGGAATATTAGAGAGTACTTAAATAGATGAAGTTGTAGAAAATTTAATTACCACTAAACATTTACAAGGAAATTCACTGTTCCCTGGAGTTACCACAGTTGTAGTGATGATGGTGTATGATATCTCTGGCCTTTAAAGAGGAATTCTATGCAGCAACTAGTTGGAAACAACCTAGAAAAGTGTATAGCTTGTACAGTATCTGCAGAGTTAAGAAATTATAAGACTCATCCAATAATACAAATCATCTAAACATTTGAAAAAGCAGCTGATATATTTTATGATGGTAACATAACTGTAAGCTGCGAGAAAGCAAATATAAAATTTTTTTTTACAAAGTTGTCTGATACCTTTCCAAAAATACACCAAAAGGGAAAAGTCACTCAAGTATTGCAAGAATTCTGTGATAATGTTTAAGGTTACATTCAGCAAACAGCACTTGAGCACAGCTAGTTCTGACAAAAAAAGAGAGCTCTTCATATTGGTGCTGACATTAACACTGCCAACCACCCAGTAAAGATCAGTACTTTTTCCCTAATTCAGAAAATGTATTTGCCTCATTATTGTATTTTTGGCAAGTTTGTCTTAACCTAAATTCATTCACAAATGTGGGCTGAAGACAGTGAGAGTGTGTGTTACCTGATAGCAGACATTAAGAGTTTATTGCAGTCTCACAGTGTATTGCCTGCAGTAACCGCACCTTCTGGCTGGCAGTACACAAGCAGACACTATGAGGTATTGCTGGCACGCAATGCTATCTGAATGCCAATCACAAAACTAGCAAGGAAGGGCACTCTGAAAACTCCCTCATAGGCTTGGGTGCCATCAATAATCCTCAAGGAAAATTCAGTGATTTAGTCAGCTCACATTAGCAATAAATGTGTACAAAACTTGCAAGGCAAGAGCTGAAGAAATCCATATGGAACACAAAGGGCAGTACAGTTATTGCATCCTTTCCCGACTGTAGTTTATTAAGAGGGTTTGACCACCTTCTAATTGAGCAGATTGGCACTGGAAATTCTGAATTGTCCTGGTTCCCTGAAAACTTTCTGCAGAAGCTTTAGCCATGCTCTGGCTGTGGCTGCTGGCCAAGCTGGCTTCTTACTGTAGCTCAGCTGAGTGGTTATCTGGCTCCCTGGCATCAGGCTGACGGCTCACTTGGTTTCTTGGCTTCCCAGGCTTGTCAGCTGGCAAAGAAATAGATTGTTCCATTTTTGCCAGAAAAGGCTGCAGAGCCAACATATTTTGTTCCAGCACTCGATGAAACAAAATATTGACAAGCTGGAATTTCCTGTAGAATAAAAATTTCACTTCCTAGCCAGCTCCAGTTATTATTGTATGCTCTTGTGTAACACAGTGACGGCATTTATCACATCCTGTAAGCAAACACAATGCACAGAAAGGATGTGAATTCAGAGAGCTTTCCAAGGCTTTGGATTATAATCTCATATCATCTGAAACTGATATGGAGTACAGTGCATCTTCTCATAAAGTTCTTTTGTGACCCTTTCCATTAAAAGGCCTATTTAGTTGGCTCCAAGAACTTACTTGTCAGCAGGACATAACTGGCCAACTGAGGGATGAATTCAGTATATAATCTGTAGATTATGCCCCTTATGCATATTGTTTTGAAAGATGATTTACACAGGTCACAGATCATACTCCAGGGAAAGAGAAGGCAGCAATAGCTGCAATATAGTCACATATATAGAGATTATATAGGTTTTCACTGTTGAGAAAAGGAGTTAAAAGATCCATAAACATGCAAATAAGAATGACTTCTGAGACAAGTCAAAAATGAATTTGTGAAACATTTAGTGAAGAGAAACCAAGAAGTGCCATCACATGATACTACAATGCCATAAACCCAACTCTTGTCAGAGACAAATGCCATGGTCCAGTCGAGGTCAAAGAGTCATGACAAGATGACTAATAGAATTGCCCACTGAGACAAAGAGTTCCAGTTTTAAAGGTGGTGGGTATGTCAAAAGTGTTCTGAAGGAGACACTGGATGGGGTGTAGCAAGTCAATGCCTGGGTATGCACTTGGCAGCAGAACAAGCCCACTTAAGCTGTTTCTGTTCTCCATTGTTTCTGTGCTATCCCCAGTGCCATGCTGACACATTTCTTACACTGGTGAACCGGATCAGCAAAACTGAAGGAAAGCAGGTTGTTCTTCAGTCTTCTCAGTTCAGTCTCATTTATTGCTTAATTTCACAACTGTTCTTGCTGGCACAGTCCAGAAGCAGTGCAGATGTAGGAGCAGGGAGCTGGACTGGGGAGCTAAAGGCTATGTTATAAATAGAGAAGCCACTAGAAGTCGTTCAAGAAATTATCACAAGAGCTATGAGCTTTAGGTTTTTTCTGGGGTTTTTTTTGTCTTTTTTTTTAAGTGAGGAGGAGAAGGGCAGAACATTATCAAGCATGGCAGATCCTTCCCAGCTTGCTGCAAGGGGATCAATGGAAAAGGCTCATACAACTTGTAAACCAGGAAGAGTATGCTACAGCTCCTGTTAAAGGTAGAAATACCTAAACCTATCTAACCTAGGAATACAAATTTATTATGACACTGCAAAGATAAGAAGAGATTATAGTAAGAAGCCATGGGTTTTGAGCAAAAACAAAGAACTGTTTTCACCCGACATCTGAAGTCTTGACACATCAGCGATAAGCAAGATAAGCTAACAGACCTGTGAACGCTGCTGATAACCCCCTTTATTGCTTTGTTGAGCTTGCCCTTTGAATAGTTGCAACGGTAGTGGAAAAGTACGAGTCTGCCTGCTTCCCCAAACCCTGTATATACTGAAGTTTGCATTCAATAAATGGATTCAGTTTGCTCACTGCTAACTGTGTCCATGAATTAATTTCTTATTGCTATGCGATAATTAGGCGTTACACCTATCTGCCTTTGAAAAGGCCATCCTTGTAAGTGCAGCTTATAGGATGTAATTTCAAGTCTTGCCCAAACTTAATAAAGGCTTAGTTATAGAGGAACATTTTTCAGAGTTAGTATCACAAAAAATCCTGACAAAACAACATTGACACAATCACACAACTTTGTAGTTTTCACGTACAGAGGAAAAAATGTAAGTCAGAGACTAGGAAGAAAATGGACAGAATACTGCCATGAAGTCACAGACTAGCTCTTCAACATCTTTCACAGACCTGTCATTCAATACCTCGGAGAGATGACGTATCTGTCAGTCTGAGATAATCTTTCAACAAGGTGCTCCAAGCCAGTGATCCTGAAATATCAAGCTTAAAAGACAGGTGCAGAGATAGTTAGGATAGTACTAGAGACATAATAGTAGTT
Organism: Sakesphorus luctuosus; assembly: GCA_013396695.1. NCBI lineage: Eukaryota > Metazoa > Chordata > Aves > Passeriformes > Thamnophilidae > Sakesphorus > Sakesphorus luctuosus. Next base: position 57,789 of record VWZD01001168.1, read on the forward strand.
TTGACAAAAATATTCGAAAGATGCCTATTTTTCATACCAAATGAGCAGGCAGAAAACTCTACAGGTGCATGGCCAGCTCTGCCTGATGCTGATCGCCACACGTGGACTGATGTCCCAGGCTGGGGCTGTCCCCAGCTTGCCCTTCCTGGCTGAGGTCAGCAGAATGGGTTCTGTCTGGCCAGAGCTTGCCCTGAAAAAAAATAAAATTAACAGGACAGAATATACCTGAGCCCAAAAACCAACACTCTACTTCTTCATAATTAAAATAAATTTTAAGAAGTGTTGTCTGACCAGACAAGTTTCCTGTGCTTTTACATAAACAGTATTTAAATCAGTTGCAAAAAAAAAAGGAAAAAAAATCACTATTTCAAAGCTATGCCCATTTTTGTTATTGTATAAAAAATAACATTTTCTCTGACAAACAATGGTGTGCTGTGGGTTATGTTTCATAGCTTCCTGATAAGGATAAATCCTGATTTTTCTCAAGGTTTTGGCAGGGAGCCATAGGAACTCATTATTCTGAATACTCTAAGGGGAATTACAAAACAAAGGGACAAAAGGCTTGAAATTATTTTTAAAGCATGCTTTTTCATGTTTACATTGCTTCCAGAGCTATTTTGTTTTGGAATTTTTTACTTATTGTTGATACATGACAAACAATGATACATGAAAATAACCAAAACTCTCTTACACAATTTTTAGCTTTCATGAAAACTGACAAAGTGTTTTTAGGCATGGAGTTGGTCAAAAGAAGATATTTTGTTGGTTAGCTGGAGATGTGCAAACTGTTGAAATGTCTTTATTCAAATGATAGTGTATTTCCAAGTCAGGCTGGTCTCAATGAAAAGACAACTAACTTGAGTTAAATTTGATGCTATTGTTCATTTACTTTCTCTTCATCCCATAGGGACCTGCAGTCCCTAGGAATATGAGAAACATTTGTTCCACACACTGTGATATATTTTAAAACCAAATCTTTGTTTCTTTTATCTATCTAGTATTTGCATGATTTGTTGGCTTTGTCCACAGCTCGTTAGTTTTTATGGTAAATTAACATGTAGTTCACCTACATGTTGACAAAAATGAGTAAGTGAATATGCACCCCCTGACTTCTGAAGTGTTTAAAATGATTGCACGAACCAGAAACAGCCCATGATCAAAGGCTAAATAGAAATAAAAGCCATAGCCTAACTGAAAACAAAAGGTAGGCAGAACCAAGAATTATCTAAAAAACTAATGGACATCCAGTAGCAAAATTTCTCATATCCTTTTTATAGGGCTTAGATGGTGCCCAGAAAGAAAGCCCAACTTAGGAGGTGGTCAGGGTAGTATCTCTCTGTCTTGTTCTCTGTAAAGTGGGGCGGGTTAGACTGAACCTGCACGGTATGGAAAAAGCTACAAGGCATCTTAGGATTTTTTTCTTCACTAACCCCTTCCCTAGTGTATGAAGTTTGGGATTTTTTGTTTTGGGGCTCTTTTCTGTCTTCCAGAAGCTGTTCCAAGCACATACTGACCTGTCTCCACCCGGTTCTGTTGTTCCCCTTCCTGAACTTCGCTCTCCTATGCCTGTCGCGATAGCGGAGGTCTCTCCTTCGGGGAGGGACACAGTTGTTATCCCACACTGCTAAGCCGATCCATTGAGCACTGCTCAACAGGCTTCCTCCTGCGTGTCCTTGTTGGCAGGTCAGTGTCTGAAGGAGCTTCCCTGGGGAAAACGAGTTATGTTGGGAAGCTACACGAAATTACTGTTTCTACGCAAACAGTAAGAAATCCCAGGCCCCAACAGCACCTACACTTAAAGACACATCATCGTAACTTATGAGGATGTGGAAATCAATGGCTTATTTGCTGGGGTGAACAGTACACCTGGTGTGCAGCGGAATCCAGCAGCGGCGAGTTTAAACAGGGAGTCTGAAGGGAGGGAGGGAGGAAGGAGCAGGATCTCCAGAGAGGGTTTGTCTGTGTTGTCTGTGCCTCGTTTGACCAAACCCAGGCTGTGCCTCCACCCCTGCCCCGTGCCGAGGCCGCCAGCCGGCCGGGATGGATGCCAGTCGGGATGGATCGATGCTGGCCGGGATGGATGGATGCCAGCCTGCCGGGAGCGGCGATCCCGGGCAGCCCAGCCAGGGGGCAGCCGCCCGGCCCGCCCGGCAGGCACACACCCGCCTGGGAGCACCCCACGGGACCGGGATGGGGGCAGGAACGGGGAGGGGGACAGAGATCGGGATAGGGATATGGACCGGGAGAAGGGCAGGGACAGGGTCCGGTAAAGGGGCTGGGGCAGCGACAGGGAGAGACAGGGGCGGGGACAGGGACATGGACCGGGACATGGACCGGGAGAGGGGAAGGGACAGTGACAGGGGCGGGGACAGGGACATGGCGTGCAGGGTCCCNNNCGCGCGCTGAGGAGGCGGCTGCGGCCACCGCAGGTAACGGAGCTGCTCCCACCCCCCGCAACCGCCCCGGGGTTGCTGCTGCGGGCCCGGTGCTGCCTGCCCCGCCCTGTCCTGCCTTGCCGGGAGCACCCCGCCGGCCTGTCAGGTGGGGCTCGCTGCCACAGGTGGCCCCGGAGCTCCCGGCGGGGCGCGGGGCAGAGCATCCTCCGCTCCCTTCCCCTCCCTTCCCCGAGGAAGGGTCCGCCCAGGGCAGCGCGAGTCCCGCGGGCCCGGCCCGTCA
>VWZD01001168.1:65814-103451 GCA_013396695.1 Sakesphorus luctuosus
TATATATATATATATGTATATGTGTCTGTGTGTGTGTGTGTGTGTATATATATATATATATATAAATGCTAGCTAAATGCTTGTTACATTGATGAAAAGAGTGATCTCAGCAAATCACTTCAAAAATGGATTTATCAATTCATAGAATGGCTCTTATTAGAAGGGTCCTTTAAAGGCCATCTAGTCCAACCCCCCCTGCAATGAGTAGGGCCATGTTCAACTGATCAGGTTCCTCAGAGCCCTGTCTGGCCTGACCTTGAATGTTACCAGGGATGGGACATCTACAACCTCTGGACAGCCTGTGCCAATGCCTCATCACCCTCATTGTAAAATATTTCTTTTATCTAATCTGAATCTATCCTCTTTCGGTTTCAAACTATTCACTCTTGTTGTATTAAACATGCCCTGCTAAAAAGTTTGTCCCCGTCATTTTTATAAGCCCCATTTAAGTATTGAAATGCTACTATAAGGCCTCCCTGGAGCGTTCTCCAGGTTGAACAACTCCTTCAGCCTGTTGTTGTAGGAGATGTGCTCCATCCCTCTGATCATCTTTGTGACCCTCCTCTGGATCCATTCCAACAGGTCCATGTCCTTCCTGTGCTGAGGACCCTGGAGCTGGATGCAGCCCTTCAGGTGGGATCTCACCAGAGCAGAGGGGGCAGAATCACCACCCCCGACCTGCTGGCCACACTGCTGTTGATGCAGCCCAGGATACAGGTGGCTTTCTGGGCTATAAACACACATGAGCTGTTGCCAGCTCATGTCCACCTTGTCCACCAATACACCCAAGTCCTTCTCAGGGCTGCTCTTAGTCTGTTCATCTCACAGCTTGTATCTGTCCTGGGAGCTTTCCCGGCCCAGGCAAAGGACCTTGCATGTGGCCTTGTTGAAACTCCTGGGCTTTATGGGGGTCCACTGCTTGAGCTTATCCAGGTCCCTCTGGGGTGGCATCCCATGCCTTTGGCACAACAAGCACCCCAGTCAGCTTGGTGTCATCTGCAATTTTGCAGAGGGTGCACTTGATTGCACTGTGGAAAACCTATGTGGAAAACCAGCTTTTCCTATAGGTGATTTTTCTTAGGACAAGGAGTGTCTAAGACTATTTCCCCAATATGGTTAGATTTATAGTGGATTAGCCATTTAAGACAGAGCAATAGGGACACGCGAAGTGGGTCTCTTTCTTGCTTGATACTGTTTTGTGGCTTTTTTCTTCTAAACAGATCAAGTTTCAGCAGAAGAATTGTTGTGTTTTTTAATCTTCCATTTACAGTTTACTGTGAAATCAGTTTCTTACTTGTGTCTAACATGTGCCTGTTTCACATCATTAATTTTCCAAACCAGACATCCAGTCCAGTGGTATGTTGTGCTCCAGAGATTAAGATGTTGCAGTTTGTTTGAATAAATGTAACTCTTTTTCTGAGATTGTTTCAAATCATCTCTGTGAAGGAAAGCAGAAATCAAGGTGAAATGTGAATAGATGTGCCTAATAATAATCTCTTGCTCTTGTATTCTTGAAGAGGCTTTATTTTTATCTGTGCTGGGGGTGGAGGAAGGTGAGGAACACAGTTACTTGATGGCAATACTGATCTTCTTATACTCAAGAACAAACCCATATAGAGATTTATTTCCCATGTAAAAGTTAGATATGTGCTTGAGATGAGATCAAGAAAACCTTTCTGGTCAGTTGTGTTAAGATGACCCGTGCTCTGATGTCTTGGTGTTTATTTTTTTTATTTAACAGTCACTTTTACATGCATTTTCTCCTTACCTGGCTTATTTTGGATAGTCTAGGAGTTATTTTTCCTGGTTGAAGTGTGTGACTATGGGGAAAGCTGAAATATTAAAGTTTCCATAGGATTTAAAAGCCCAGCACATGCTTTCTGTCTTTAATAACACCCTATATTTATTTCCTGTTTTATGGGATATAAAGATGAATGAAACAAATTAGATTCATTGCTGCTGGCTGGAGAGGGGAACTTGAAGAGAACATTTTCATTTCATAGCCGGTTTTTTATATTCTTGTTGTTAGAACTAGACCTGAGATCAATAAGGGCAGCTGACTGGAGCAGAAACTCTTGTGACCTACTTCACTGAAGTGCTGGTGCATTCAGCTTTGGTCCACTGTGTTTTGCCAGCAGGGCGTGGACTGCCCAGGGCAGGGCCAGAGGACAAGAGTGTTGATCCATGTTAGCCTGTGGTACCTCTGGGTGACAGAAATTACTGGGCCAGTTGGTTGAGTGGGTAGTTTGCCTCTTGAGGTTGTTGAAGGGTAGTTACAGAGCATTGTAGGTGCAGGAATCTGCTGATAAACTTTCAGGGGTACCAGTGACAATGAAACAATATTTAATGTAATGTTCCTCCTTGCCCCCTGTGCAGCCTTGAAATGTGGTTAAACAGAGTTGCTTACTGCAAGGTGTGTGTTGTGTATTTCCTGCCGGGTCGTTAACACAGTACTTTTTTAAAGGAAACTGTCAATATGGATGGTGTGCTCTTTAATCTTTCTCAGTTTTAAAATGCTTTTTAATTGTTTTAAATTACTGCTTCTTGTTTTGTCTACTTGCATTTTCAAAGTGGGCACAAACTGAATGAGTAAACATAAAATAATCGAATACAATTGTTTTTTGTAGGTATTTCTGAGCTGACTTCTTTCATCCAGTGCCAAGACTGGTAAGATCATGGACATGTACGCCAGGGCTCAGGGCAATCAGAGGAAACCAAGGATATCTGTGAAAAAGGTAATTATCTGTATTTAAATTAAAAAATACTTCAGAGCTTTTCAGTCTAATAAGGAACCAAATAAACTGGTTTGGTTGAAGTTTTGAGTATGGATTTTGTCTTTATTGTGTTTTTATTTTGGTTGTCTAACATTTCAAGGAGGGAAAGAAATTGTCTTTAGTTCATGCTTTGGTGTATTTAATGTAATTAAACTGTGAGACAACATAATTTAAGAAAGGGGTGCGTGCTTTTGTTTTTCAAAGTGATGTGATAAAATCATCATGCATTCATTTCCTGGAATTTGCCTTGTTTATTGGAAGGTAGCTTTTACTGTCAAGCAGATTTTTTGAGTTTATATGTAATAAATTAAAATGCACAGTCTTCATTGAGTTCTGTGAAGTCTGTCTTAGGGCTTACATGTAATATCTTTATCTTTCGATCTCCATTTCTTGTCTAGTTTATCCTTCTATTTACATGAACATTTAGGAAGTGCCTTGGTGAAAAAGAATATATGTCTAGCACTTACAAAAGGTATTAGCGGGGTTTTTTTCCAATGGTATTAATTTATTTATTCTTTTAAATTTTGTCACTTTAGCTTGGAGAACATAAATACTCCTCCTCAAATTTTCTTGCAATTTCTATAAACCCTGAAATGAAAGTTGCAGTTTATCCTGAGGGAACAAATTTATTTATCCAATTGTATTTCTCAAGGTAGTTGAGAAATAGATGAATATTTAGATGATGTCTGTCCTGATTACTAATGGCTTCTTTATTTGCAAGTTGCTGCAACAGTAAGAGGAGAAGCTGAGCAAAGAAGCATCTTGTCACATGAAAATTGCATTATTTTATTTTCTAAGCAGATTTTATTGTTTGAAGGGAAGAGTGTCCCCTAGAAACTGAAAGCAAAGTACTGTGAGGCAGTGAGTTGTTCCAGGTCCTGTCATGGAACATTAACATCTGTTAAGCAGTTTGTAATTATGGGGGATATTCTTTAAGACACACAGTATGAAACCTTGTATTTATGAGAACTCTCCAGGGCAAAGAGTTCTTTAACTACAGGTAAATAATTTTGCATTCTTAAAGGACTTTTAAAATCTGTTCTTTATTTATTTATCTGCTTCAATGTACAAAACACAACAAATATCACCCTCCCCAAATGCTGCCCCCGCCCCAGGTTTTTAAACCCATGAGTTACAGAAACATCTTTCTAATAATGACAGTGATCAATGATTCCTCACTGATTCTCACAGTTGCCTAAAATATTAGCTCTGTGACCTGCTCTGTTAATTGCCATTAAGCATTCTGGACTGCGTGATTCTAGAAACATGAATTTGATACTTTTCAAGTATCTTGCAGAATTCTACATTTTCATACAGCCAGGCTCCGGGGTTTTGATCTGTGACGGCCTCTTCCTGATGTTTTCCTTGAGGAGTGGTGGTTTAGATTATGGTGTGGCACTTTCTCTCTCCTACAGCCAGGCAGTAGGGTGGTTGGAATTGCACTGTGTTTCATCTTCTGTTGGTTCACAGAAGGTTGCCATCTGATTCCTGTCCTCTTTGTAATACTTTGTGACAGTTAACAGGAGTTATTGCACTAATAGCTCTTAAAAGCGTGTGCAAAGTTGTGGTGTGCACGTGGAAAGCCTAAATTTCTATTTTTACAAAATTACCTCAAAATATTCAGTCCACTAAAATTGAAAGTAGTTGCACTGTTTACTAAAACAAATTGCCTGCTTTTGTTGAAGATGACCTCTTGTCCTTACCTAAACTGAGCTGATAGTCTTGGGAATTTGCTGGTTGTCAGTTTTTAATGTAGTTGCTTGTCCTCTAATCTGGGATTGTGCGAGAACTGGCTTTCATTTTCTTTTGGATAGGAGGATTTCTATGAAATTGAGTCAAGTCCTTTGCTGTAACAAGCACAATTTTGACAAGAGTATGAAAACGTTATTAAAAATAATCGCTCAGTTAATGAGAGGAGAGTTTAACACCCCCATCAAGCCTCCTGCTGGTTTTAAGTCTTTTTGAACTAACTGCGGTAATATTTAAGAATCTTATGAATTTCAGGCTGAAGCTACTCAACAGCAATTTTATACCTGTTTGTTCATGGATGTCATTGTTCTTCCGTTTAAATTTCTTTGCTTTTGTTGATGTTCACCCTTATGTTTTTCTTTACAATTGGTGGCCTGTCCTCTGTTAGCCTTGGTTTGTGGAAACTGTGTAAACTAAGGTTTTAGTCTGCTTTTATATGAAAGCCTCTGCATTCCAGTGATTATCCTTCATAGTCCTACTTTCCGTGCTTGTTGTCAGTTAATCTTCTTTTTACATGTGGATAATACTGTACATGCAATTACACAGGATGCCCTTCTCAGTGACTCTGATGTCAGTTCTGTCACTGTAGGATGCACATTTGTTATTTTCAGTGCTGTATCATATTGACCACTCATTTGTTGGTATACTTCGATCAAGAAGTTAACTCAGGTCTTTTATTTCCCAGCTTGTGAATTTGCAATTCTATTTTGAAGCTTACTTTTAGGTTTTAAGGACATAACTTTGTGCTTCCAATGGTTGCCTTTTAAAAAACTCTCATATTGAAGAAGTTCTTGCTGTATGATTAGCTGTTCTTCTTCTTAGCTGATGACACTTGCTTACTTCAATTAGCATCAGTTTCCATCTCATATTTATTCTGTTTTCTCATTAAATGTATTAATGATGATGGTGCTTGACATCAGTCTCAAGATAAATTTTGAGGAACTTGGTTACTGACCTACATCAGCTATTCTCAAAAACTTCCCTGTATTACCTCCATTCAGGCAAAGTCTTTTCTAGAACCATTTCTTTTAGTAAAGCATCTGTTTTGGTAACTCTTCATAATCTATGGAAGTCACAGATAGATAAGATTTTTAATTTATGTATGTATTTTGCCTCTTAATTTCTATATGTTTATTGTTTTCACATTCTGAAGTTTTTTATATTCTTCAATGTGATCTTAAAAGCACACATGACTTCCTTCCTCCTCATTTTAAATATGGATATTTTATCTCCTCAGTTACATGGTGCTACCATGGGCTACCAGACCTGCAGATAGCAAGTCTTCTATGCTGATTCTTCCAGACCTTAGGGAGATTTTTCTAGTTGTTTCATCCTTCTCCCAATTCAAATTAATATTCTCCAAAATGTTGAGTTTTCCTTCATCCCTGTAGTTCCTCATACCATGCTCTAGTTCTTAGTTTTTCATTATGCCTTTTAGATGTAAAACTAGGAAATAGTACTTGCTTATAAATAAAATGTGAAAACCTAACTAGAGAATAGCAATGAGCCCTTCTCAAACTGGAGTACTGTTGGCTTGCAGAAAATTAGCAGGTCATGTCATGTGACCTTCTCCCCCCCCCCCAATTACTATTTTGATGCTATAACTGGTTAAATTATTGTAGAAGCTGAAAAGGAGACAGTTCAACATGCTTGCTGGAATTCACAAATTGCTTTTGTAGAAGATGAGTGAAGGAATTGCTGGGGAACAGTCTTTGAGCAGAATTGGTATTGCAGCTACCTACAATTTGGAAGATCCAGACACACAGAGAAAGACTGACATATATATAATATAAGGGCCAATCTTTGCGAACGAAGATTTGGGAAGGGCTCACCCCACGTGTGCCCTCCGAGCCTGCGCAGGGGATTTTTTAGGTGAGGCACAGCGTGCGCAGAACTGGCCCCACTGTTTAACTCCTAAGGTTCATTTGCCACGGCTGAGCAAGCTTGGACAGTGACAGTGAAGTCCTTAGGACTATCTACAGCACCTGGTACTAACCGGGGCTGACCCTGCTGAGCATCCGAGATGTGACGGGATCGGATGGCAGGGAGGCATTGAACTGCCTGGGCGGTCCATACTGAGACTCGAACTCGTGACCTTGGGAGTTGGAGACCGGAGTGCTCTCCACTACGCCACGGGACCGCCACAAGACGCTGACAACATACTTGGGAAAGTACAAAGATACATTACTAAACTGTGCAATTAAATTGCAGCTAAACATGTGGGACAAGAGAATAGATAAAAGTGGAAATTAGGTGAATGCTTAATTAATTTATTTCAAATGACCCAATAACTGCCCAAAATGCTTTTTAAAATAGTTCAGCTGTTGCTTTTCTATAGAAGTTGTTGCTTTGACTTCTTTTGTGTCACTTGGCCTTGGTTGTCAGGGTGGTAGTCCAAGCCTGTTTGCTAATGTTATGAAATGTATTTTGATAATTTCAAGGATCCTAAAGTTCGACTTTTCGTTTTTCTACTCATTTTAGAATTACTTCCCTAATTTTGTGTTGCCATGAGCACAGGCATGGTGGCACTGGCCCTGCTCTAATAATTTGACTTCCTATGTAGTAGCACTTGATACTCCTTTTTGTAGAGGGAAAAGATAAAATCTTTCTTGAGGTTTAACTGTAATATGTCAGATGGCTTTTTACTGTAAAGGGATTGTTTTTGTTTCGGGGTATCAGAAAAGCAAAACTGACTAAATTTGGCAATCTAGCACTGCTGCTATTGTTTGAGGAGCTATGCAAATTTGAAATACTTTCATGAGTTGGACACACTGATTCTTCACTTCATTTTTAATAGGGCAGTCCTGTAGAGAATAATTGACTGGATTAATAGTTTTTAACCATATGATGATCTGCTTTGTCTTCTTAACCTTACAACTTGCTAGAGAAAGTGACAGTTTTAAACAAAAAAAAAAAAGTCTGACTTCCTGACAATTGAGAGAATATTGCCTTTTTTAAAAGCTGAGTGAACCAGTTTTGTTGTTCTGTCCTCTTATTTCCCTTCTGCACTGTCTTACAGTGGGAGAAAGTCTTGGATTCTTCATCCTTTTTTAGCCGTCTGTGGATGCTTGCATGTCACCATAAGTGTTATTGTAACAAATGTTACCAGAAGTATTTAGATGGGATTAAGTTACACTTATTTCGTATCTTTCACAGAATGGGAAAGAATCTGTGTGGATTTTCTTGGGGTTTTTTTACTTTTTTGTTTTTTTACCCTCTGACTATTCAAGCCACCTGCATGACTTTTCTTGGCTAAAATTGCTTTTCATCTTATTTAAGGAAAAGCTGTTGTCGAAGTTCTGTATATACGGTGCAAGGAGTAGATGTAGTTTGGATTTCTTCTTGGATTCATCTGTTCTCTTTTTTCCCAAGTCTGTTTTCTTTTCTCTCTCTTTTTTTTTTTAATACATTCTATTTTGGAATAAAAGTATTGCTTGGACAAAGCAACTTAGCTCTTTCAGTTCCATATCCTGAAGTGAATTTAAACTTCAAACCTGCTGATTTATATACAAAGTAATTTGAAATAGTGATTACAGTAGAGAAACCTGTGGCGGGGCAGGGGAGAGATGGATGGACCATGCATCTGAAACTGAAAATGCATTTTTTCTTAATTTTTTTCATTGTTTTTCAGAGTTTTGGTGAGGGTGTACTGCACTCCATGAAGTCACTGCTACAGAGCAGGAAAGAGTTATGCAACGTATCAGCAGAGGAATGCCTAAATCGGGAAGAAGATGATAATTTTATTGAGGTTTGGCATAATGTTACCATTTATATATATATTGTGGCTATGATAGAGAACAATTGTGCTTGAAACAGTATGGGAAGTTGCAGGATAGTAAATGGGAACAGTGATTCAAGTTACTGACTGTAAAATCTGTACCCCCTGTTGTCATTCCTGAATTCAGTCACTATAGTCTGAAAAGAGCTGTGGCATTTCAGGGTGACATTTCTCTGCTTTGGAGGATTTGTGAAAGTGGAAAACCAAAATGTGTAAATAGATGACTTGGGTGTGGTGCGTTTGTGAGCACTGCTGTGGTCAGGGTTGTGTGGATGGTATCCCAACAAAGTAGCGTAACACTTTGATCCAGGTCTGAAGATAAAGATGCAAATGATTGCTCTTGCTTGCCATGTGCTTAGCACTAAAAGCTGAAGCCTTGAAATTGCAAATGTAGAATTGTTTTACATGAATACAGATGGGCTGAAAGATGGGCGAGGTCTGGGGAGAAGAGAAGCAGTCCTGAGCAGAATGTGGAACGGTCTAGGTAAATCTCAAGCTATAAGGAGGAATTACTAAAACTTTGAGTTACAAGGCTAACAGCAACTTCTCCATAAGGAAAAGAAAAAAAGCTAAGCAGCAATGTGTGGCATGTGACTTGTACTAAGTGTTTTACAAGAGTTCTAATTAGGAGTTGACAGGCCTGACAATGAGTTTAGATAAAGAGAGTATGACCTGAACTGGCCATTCAGAGGAGCTGAGACAGGGAGAAACAAAGCAAAGACAACTCAGGGAAGTGGTTAGGCAAGACTGTTAATTGCAGAAGGAGTATCTGGAGAAAGGCAAGATTGTGTGACTGGCAGAGAGGGATTAGGATTGCCTGGATAACATCGGGTTTTGTGATTGGGTGGATACAGTCAGGGGTTGTGGCTCTATGGAACGTCTGGGGAGCCAGCAAGAAGCTGAATTCATGGAAGATGAAAATATGTGGGAGATTAAGGTAAGGAAGAAGAGCTGTGCAGTGGAGGAGTGAGCAAAACCTTGTCTGTGTCTGACCAGATGGACCATGCTTTAGAAATCTATGAAACATTGTTCGTCTTGTAGCAAATACCCGACAAACAGCTGGCTACATGTTTTATATACCTGCAGTGGTGTTCCCTGTGGAAAAAGATAGCTGACTATATTTAGTTACCTTATTAGATCAAGCAATTAAGAGCCCTCTGGGTGAAGTGTAAGGAGGTTAATATCCTGCAGAACAGGTATTTTTTTCTTATGGAAATACAGGAAAAGACACAGAGAATGTTAAAAGAACGTTATGAGAACTGCAAGGATAATTACTCAGACTTAAGAGACCCAGTATTTAGATTTTTCTGTACCATTTTAATCCATTTCCTCTGTACCCATGGCTTATGGTAGCCTTCAAATACAGTGTTGCATACACTATTTTAGTTTAAAGAAAGGACTTATGTTGCTGATGACCTTTTTATTTCCCTGGCTGACTCCCCAACAACTTTTGAATTGGTGTCTTAACTTCAGATATGTTCAAGGTATTAAAAGGTCATTGTTCTTCTGTGAAAACTGGAGTTTGGGCACAATAAAGAAGTCCAAATTAATATTGTCATTGAGGCAAAAATAGGCAGACTTGGTAGGGGTGTGTTCTTTCTCAGTGTACACATTGTTCTTCATTTGTGTGAAGCCATGACTCCTGCATACTGCCCTGTGTTGCACAATGAGTTATCCCATGGGAGAAGGGAAGGGTTGGAATTGTTATCTGGAGGAAGAGGAAGGGGCATGTAAGAAAACAAAAAAACCAAACACCTATTAGAAAGACCAAACAAAACTGCCAAAACAACAGCAACAAACTCTAAACCCTCTCAAAATGTTCTTTGGAGAACTAGTTTTTTTCCTAAGTCCTTTAAATTATTTGGTATGTTGCTTCTTTTGTGGAGGAATTCAGTTCATATTGTAGGTACTGTACAGTTGAAAAGACACAGAAGTTGAAAAGTGTCTTGCAGATACTGTGCAGATGGATTATTTAGGAGTTGAAAGGCAACGTTGCTCAAACAGGATTTACCATTTCATATTTAACACGGTGAATATGGTGATGGAGGTGTGTAATTCCTCTGGAACTGTTTGCAATGCTACTGCAAAGCCTTGGTGCATTTCTGATGTTGTCATAGCTGACAGAAGAATAAGTGGATGTAAGTGGGAAGACGTTTTCTGGGGACATGAGATCTTTTTCCCAGCTTGAGAGCCCCTGAAATAAACTCATGAAAATTTTTCATAGTATGATTTCAGTTTAAAAGAAAGTTTGGCATTTGTTTTTTTTTTTTTTTGCTCACACTTTGAAAGAGCATATTTAAAACAAAAATACAGTTCAAAATAAAACTGTTTTCCAGCCACTTCTTTTTCTAGCTCTGTACTTACCAGAGATTTTAATACATAAAATTCAGCCTATTGCATAGTGCTCTGAAATAATGGAACCCAAACCATATAAAACTGATTTTCAAACATCAGTGGAAGTATTTAGTCTTCATGCTTTATTCCATATCTACAAAATGGAAACAAAATTTATTTTCTCACAACCTTTGTTTGAAAATAAATGCCTTGGGATTTTTTGGAGCATGCAGATGTGCTATTGATTTGTCATTGGGGAAATCCTAAATGAGTACTGAGGAAATCTGATGTTTGAAATGAAGTAAAGGGTTTGTCTGCTTGGATATGGCGAGCAAACATGTGGCTTAAGTAATCCGTTGTGTTTTGGCCTTAGGCTAATCAATTTACATGGCAAATTGTATAATGTGTTGGCATTATGCTTCCTTCAGTATATCCAAATGTGTAACAGTTTATTAGCATGGACAGATTTCAGACTGGAACTGTTTTATATGTGCCCAGCCTGAAGCAAGGACAGATGAGCACTGCTCTTTGCCAAATCATGTTTATTTTAACAGCTGTAATGGGGCTATTATGTGTTGCTCTGTATCTATCAGTCACTACAAACATTTGTGTAGTGGTTTTTAAATGTTGTATATGCTCTTCAGTCTAATCTGACCTTTCACAAGTCTAATAGTATAGAATTGCTATTCTTTATGTAAGACTGTGTGCTGCTGTTTGAGCAAGCTGTGCTACCCTAAGGTATGGTTATTGTGGCAATAGAATGAAGCTTTCTGTTACAGTCTGGGAATGTTTTAACTCTTAAATATCTGCAGGAAAGAAAGAAGTTTCTTCTCCACCTTACTATATTAATGTATTTATTTTACAGATTACGTTTATAGGTTTTGCTGAAGAGATGGGTACTGCTCGCTTGCAGGTACAATACATATCTATATTGGCAAATAATTTTCTTTATCTGCTGCTTTTTTCTAAGTAGTACCTATTTTTTAAATGGAAGAATTTTGGTGTTTAAGAAATGAAATAGATTTAAGTGTTTAAAAGTGTAAGTTCCAAATGTCATCCAAAGGTTGAAAAGAATTATTTTAATATGACAATCAGTGTTTTATGTATATTTACAACAAAAGTGGATCAGTTTGTATTAGGATGGTCTGGAACAACTTAAATGTGGCAGAGGGGGATGATTGTTTTGGGGAGCTCTTTGGGTGGGAAGGGACTCATTTGATTGTGGGCTTTTGTGTGTTCTTTTTTGGTTTGGGTTTTGTTGTTGTTGTTAAAAACTTTTGTGTATCAGTGTTTTGGTTTGTAATCTTTTCCTTAGCTGAGTGGTTCTCACTAATATGGTCCAGTGGCATGTGTGAAGCTAAAACTTCATTGAACTGACTGCTAGCTGAGAATTGCTGCTGGGGGAGTCAGGAGTCAGTATTATGGCTATGCCATATTATTCTGGAGAATTAGATAAGGAAATACTATTTAAAAGGCTGAGTGTAGCAAACTAGGAGAGTTATGATGTGCCATTTTCATAAGTTAAGGATTTAACCTTCCTGTACAACTTAGACATGAGTATAATTCATAACATATGTCTTCACAGTGCAATTCCACTCTTCTACTCTGTTGAGATCCTACTAGATAGAAATTGTTGTAGTAGTTTGCTGATGTTTAAAAATGAAAAAAGGAACCCTGAATCCATTTATGATCCAAATTATATCAATGTTGCTTAATAATCAGATTATAACAACACTAGACATTCTTTCAAAGGTGAGTGAGAACTATTTGATTGCCTAGAATTAGATGGAATTTAAAGAAAATTGGACAGAGTAGGTTTATGGAGATTTGCTTTGAATGATAAGGATCAGTAGTGTCTGGACTGTTGGAAAAAAATTAATAAAACATCTTTTGGAGGTCTCTTCCATTTTAAGCAAATCTAAAAGTTATCCAAGGTCATGTTTAAAGAAGTACCTTGTCCATCTTTTTGTGGTAGGGAGCTGGAACACTGTTCCAACAAAGCACGCTAAGAGCACGTAGAGATCCATTGAGAACCATTATCAGCTGAGGTCAGTGTTTTTAGTTGTGTACCTTGTAGGATGTGCAGCTGTTTTTCAGCACTTACAGGGTTCTTCTCTGTGACTTCTAAGCATCTTCCAAGTATGGACTGGATTGTTTACATGAGCTTTGCATTGCAGTTCAAGAGAGTGAGTGGGGAATGGAGCAAGAAATAAGAAATAAAAAAATCCTTTACCAAAATTAGTAGGTGTTACTCTTAAGGGGGAATATGAGATCATTGTTATTTACAAAGTATTTTTTTACTTGTTATGTGTTTGTTTATTTAAATCAGGAACTGTCAGCTGTTTCTGTAGAGCTTCCAGATGTTCTGAAATCGCTCCAGTTGCGCAAACTAAAAGCAAACGAGGCTCTATTTCTAAAAGATGTGAAGAAAACCTTGGCAAAACCTTATGTCATGAAACATCAGGTAAAATTTTTGTGCTTTCTTGCATGTCAGAAGTGTACTTCACCTCCTAGAGAATTTAGTTGTATCACACCTCTTCTTGCTTTTGGTTGGGGGCCATCTTAGCCACAGTAGTATTAATGCCATGTTTTTGTGTTTTCATGGAAATGAATGTCATAAAATATCAAAATAAACAGTGCTGTCTTGTTTACAGAAACTATTCAGTAAAAATTTTCATGCTGATCTCATCCTTCTGCTAGACTACAGTCCCTTTCAATGCCACTTTGGAAAGAATATGAAACTTGTCAAGTTACCTATCTGCTCTGCTCAGATAACAGCTGTCATCAACAGCTTTCATCTTTAGCAGACTTCTCTTTTTGCAGTAGAGATGCCAAAAATTATGTGGATGTCCAGTATTCATAAAACTCAGTGAACTCTTTTCTTAAAAAAAATACTGCAAATAAATGCTGTTAATGATGTAATTTCCATTATTTTTATTTTGATATTGTTCCCATTATTACCAAGTTAATTATATTCTCTCTAATTGCAAATGCTGCATATAAGATAAAAAATACCTTGAAGCAACAAATAGCCTACATACTGAAGTACTATTCATGAAAACATGCTTTGAAATACTGTCTTCCTCTACGAATTTTTAACATGCGTTCTTTAATAGATCTGTATATTATCATGGTTGTGTTACATTATTGCAATGATTTATTCAGAACGCAGAAGGTATGAAACTGTGTGATTCTGACTGGTACTCTACACAAACTGTTTAATTGATTTTCTTATATTTAAAATATTTCTAAATTATGTAATCATCATAAAAATGTGTTGAAGTAGCCTTGCTACTCCTGACAGTAAAATTATTTTAAGATTGCTGTATTTGTTTTCTTGTTGCTCTCTTTTTCAAGAATCAGCTTCCTGAAGTGTTTTGTGTGATGAGACTGTCTCCTTCATTCCCAAGGATAAAAGTTGATTATATATTTACCTTGCTGAGCAAGTATACCACAGGCATAAGGTATGCAGTGGAAACAAACTCTCTGCAAAAACATCAAACAGAGACATCCCATGGAGAGGATGATGACACTAATCAGTCAGTTTCTTCAATTGAGGATGATTTTGTCACTGCTTTTGAACACTTAGATGAAGATGAACCTTCAAAGATGCAAAGTGCTGGTATGTTCTTGCACGCTGTAGCCTTGTAGATACTGGTATTTGAAATTTAGGCTGTTGGGATTTAAAAAGAAAATAAATGGAAATAAATTGTAATCTTTTTATGTTAATCATGTTTTGTAAGAGGGTATTATGCAACTGAAAAATTAATTTTTTTGCTCTTTTCATGACAGTTTACCAACTCATAAACAGAAGATTCTAATCTTGGTGTCATATGGATATCAGATAGAATCTTGTTCTATTTCGTGTGGTAAAATAACATTAATTTGTCAGTGATTAGATTTGAGCAATAGGATTTGAAGAAAAGGAAAGGTTGCTTTAGTCATGGAAGATAAGCTGGCATTTTGCAACAATGATAAATCCAGCAGTTGCCATTAAAATCTATCTTGTTTTTCGTAGTTCTGTGGAAATTCTTGGTTTAGAAGCAACTGGTTTTTACCTTTTTTTGGGGGTTTTTTTTTGCAGGTGCACACAGCTTTACTTCTCAAAACCATCGAGATGCTGCTTCACAGACCATCCCTGCTCAGTGTTTAGAAGCTGTTGACTCAAAGATCCCTGTGGGTTCTGCACATCGAAAGTCATCTGCCAGATCTTCTACCTTGATTGATATTTTGGGACTTAAGGAACTGTCATCAGTAAAGAATTCAGTTACAACCTCAATTTCTGATCCTTGGATACAAAGGAGTTTCTATAAGCCATATAATCCTTCTGATCAAGGAGTTAACTTTTTACGTAAAACATTTTTCTCTTCCTCTCCAGCTGAATCCTCTGAATCAGATTGCTCCAGCCCAAGCCCGATCATCTTCTTAGATGAAGAAGGGTATCAAAAAAGCTTGAAGGCAAAACTTCAGCTGCCAAAAATTCCAGTAGTGAAAGATGGTATAGAGGATTCAGATTCAGAAGTAAGTGAATTTTTTGATAGTTTTGATCAGTTTGATGAGCTGGAACAAGCCTTGGAAAACTCTTGTAAAATTATTAGGGGTCCCATCCTAGGGAATCCCTCCCAGAAAAGGAGGACTGCACATGAAAAATTGTCTTCTGCAAGCGTTACAATGAATCCTCAGAAATTCAAGTTTGATCGTCCCACTCTCCCAGCCAATGTAAAGAAACCAACTCCTCGTAAGCCAGAGTCACCGTACAGCAGCATCTTTGAGGTCCCGGATTCCCCTCGCCCAGTTAAAACATCAGGGGAAGAGAGTGGAGGCTTCTTCAGCCCTATTAGAACATCGGCTTTCAGCCCACTAGGGAGCTGTGGTTCTTCCGAATGTTTGTGTCGAAGTAATCTTGGTGGAGATGGGACAGGTCAAAATCACCTTGATGCACCTTATAATAGTTACTCAGCATATGCTGATAGTGTTTCATTTGAAATATTGGGCTCTGTTTTTTCTTCGGAGTCCTCATCAGAACAGGTATGTGCAGGAGATGAATCGAAGCACAAAAGGAGTGCTTTGAAAGAGAAAAAAAGGCAAGCTACAGATCTCAAAGCGAAAACTGGTAAGGAACCAGATAAACAAGCAAAATCTAAACAGAAGTCACTAATGATTAGAGATAGCATTCAAAAATTTGCAACTGAATTGGTTGAAAAAAGTTTTGGCAGTGCATTTAAGGACCTGCAAAAAGGTGTTTCTTCATGTACCAATGCACTTTGTCATTTGGCTGCTAGGTTGACTTCTTCAGTCTTTCAGATGGCTTTTTATGAGATTGGGAGACGCAGAGCAATCTCCCTGAAGGAGCGTGCCATTAATGGGATAGCAAACTTTTTGGTGAGCGAAGCTATAACTGGTGCTTTGAAAGAACTGCGTCAGGTAAAGAAACAAATATTTACCAACACTGTTGCCCGGTTTGCAGCAGACCTTGCTGAAGAACTTGTGTTTGAAGGAATCATGGAAGTATGTCAGTTTTCATATCCATCAACACCTACAGCTGCACCGCCTTCATCATTTGATTATGAAAACAAAGTGGTAAGATCCTATGCCCGAGATTTGTCTGAATCTGTCATTCAGGAGGCATTTATTGAACTATCTCAGGTTGATGTGACCTTCACAACACAAGCTGCCATTAGTGTTTCCATGGACAATATTAAATACGTAAGTGCAGAAAGTATGTTAGAGTCAACACAGACTTCCACAGTTCTTCCTAGTTTTAATGATAGGGTAGCACTAAAGCCAATCCAAGATGGCAAGAAGGAATATACAGTACAACAAGCTCTATTTTGCACCTCTGGTGTTATAAGTTCAATACCTGTGCCTTTAGCTGGAAGAGTTCTTTGTCAACAACAGGTTTCCTCTGATGCTTACAGAGCAAAAGTATCTGCTACTCCAAATGCTGATGACAATATGAAAGTATTCAAAGATTCCACTCATCCATTTTTCACAAGCAAAAAGAGAGAGGAGGAAGTGTCTTCTTTCAGAAATATATATCTAACCTCAAATCACAACCAAAGTACTGAAAGTACTTCATCACTCTTTTGTAACCAAAATGATACTAAACTAGCAAGTAACAGATCTGGGATGACCAGTAGTTCAGAATTAACAAGTGGGTCGAAAGGCATTAATACTTTCTCTGGAACTATGGTGGATATGATAGTAAATGAAGCTTATGAAGCCATAACCTCATCTAGAGTAACAAAAGCAGCAGAAGAGTATACAGATTTTTTAACAAGAGAAATAGTAGATAAAAACCCTTATGTTCAAGGTATTGGTGAAGACTTCCCCAAGAATGTGTTTGCAGATCATTTGGCCAAGTATGTCATAAAACAATCTGTGGATGAAAGTAAAACTGTGTCACGCAACACTAGCGATAATTTGACATGTAATGTGAGCTCACAAGGTTGTGGAGATACCAATCAAAAAGAACAGTGTGAGATAAAGAAGCAAGAGGCTGAGAAACAAAGTAATGGTTCTATAATTGTGGAACAACAACAGTTGCCTTTGAATAATCCATGTAAATTTCCTACTCCAACTCATTCTGTTCAGTGTTTCTCAGAATCTAAAGACTGTTGGCAGGAACAAAAAGGACATAGGTTTTCTTCAAAATCACCACCACCTTGTTCCTCTGTGACTTTTGCTAAACACGTTCTAGAGGACTGTACGGACACGGGAAGCTGTTCAATATCGTGCTTAAACAAGCCTTCAAAAAAAAATGATACCCCAAAACTGTCAGCAGGAGCTTTGAATTACAGGCAGGCTGATTGTTTTATGCATGCAAATAGCTTTTCTTCAGTGATGCTTGGCAGTGAAAGTGCTTTGCAGATGGAAGAAAAATCAAGTCTCAAACACGGAAATACCTGTTTAATGCCCGATACGCCTCCACCGACTCCTTTAGTGCCATGTCAAGGTACTTCTGAAAGGAACCTAAGAAAGCTATCCAAGAAACTCAAGGGAGAATTAGCAAAGGAATTTTCACCTGCAACACCACCTTCTACACCCTACAATCCATCCATTACTGGTTTGTCTGAAACTGAACCTAACTCTTTGGAAAATGAGGAATTTATGCTGAAACTCATGCGGTCACTTTCTGAAGAAGTGGAAAGCAGTGAAGATGAAGATCATTCTCAAATGCCTGTTGAGAAAGGGGAGCATTTGGAAAAAACAATTCAGTATGCAGATTGTTTAGCTAACCATATAGTTTCAGTAGCAACTGAAGTGGCTGCTTCCCATTTAGATGGTAAAACAAATGAAAGACATGCTGGTAGACGGGTTCAGTTAGGTGTGCAAAAGAAAATATGTGGGTATACTGCATTTATAAATATCCCAGAAGAGACACGCAATTCTTTATGGAATTACGCAGGTGATATGGCAGGAAAAGTCATCAATGAGGCCAAGAAAGTAGTGAAATCAAGGCATTGTAAGTTGCTGAGGTTGAAGCGGGTTAACTGTCAGGTAGATTGCCTTTATCTGAGAAAAGGTGATAAAGATGGTAGTTCAAAAGAATGGTGTGGTTCAGGGCAGGACCAGTGGCTGAGGGTGGGAGATTCATCTGTGCTTCCTTTACCACAAGGTTCAGGTTTGACATCCAAGTACCCGAGCTGTGAAAGTGTGACTGATGAATATGCAGACCATGTCATTCGAGTTCTGAAGAGGGAAGGTGGTAGTGCTGAGCTGTTGATGGAGCAGTATGCTAGCAGACTTGCTTACAGGTCTATCAAATCGGGCTTGCAGCAAGCTGCTAGGAAAACCAAATTGCGATACAACAGAAAGGTGTTTGCCGGGCAAAACGCACAGGTAAATGGTAAGCTGGAGCTGATCAAAGTAGTGAATAAAGATGCAATGCAGCAAGTTAAAAGCAGCATTCATTGCTGTGAAGGCCAAACATATGAAAGGAGTGTGGGCACACAGAGAACAGAATGTACAGAGTTGTTACATTTTTCAGAATCCCTTGCTCACAGTATCACTTGTGATGTCAGGAAGAAACTGAAAATGTCAGGAGCATGTTTGCCGAAGTCTCTAACAGATTCCTGTCTATATCAAAAGACTGAGTTTGATGAAGTCACGGGGGATCTCATTAAAACAAGACTTTCTAGGACATTTCTGCCTTTTTCCCCAGATCATAAACTGTATCATAGTACAGGTAGTGTAAATGAAAATGGCTACACTGAAGGCATAATTCAAGCTATAGAACAGTATGCTAGGAAAGTAGCAGATGATACTCTAGAAATGAGTTTAGAGTCGGCTCTTCTCCACGTGGCTGAAAACATTAAAAATGGGGATAAGGTCTCATATACTGAGAAACTGTCCCCTTTTTCTGGAACTGTCTGCAGATGCTGCAGTATGAAGGAACATCGGTACTGTACAGAAAGTATGTCTCACCATCTGCCTGCACAAGAATCCTGCGTTCCAGGAAGGCATTTACTTTATTCTGGGTTGAGTGGTGCCTGTCAGAATTCAAGAGTGTTTCAGCTTGATATTCCCAAAATTCACGTTGATGTAGAACAGAGGACAGTGTTTTCTGACAAGGGGGCTACTGCGTCTGTAGAGAAAGGAGAAAGAGAGCTGAGTTACACGAGTCTGACAGCTGACAGTGGTATTGGACAAGATGGAGTCAGTTTTGCTGAAAGCCTTACTACTGAAATAATGACATCAGCTATGACTAATATTGGTCAGGCAGTTACCATAAGGTAATACTAATTTTCTCTTTTTTGCTGCTTTTTGTACCAGAAAAAAAGATTGTTAATGCAAATATGTGCTTGGAATGAATTTTAATACATATTTTCTTAGAAATACAGACTTTATGTTCTGAACGTCTATGTGAGCTTGAAACCAAGGTTTCTATGTGTATCAGCATATGTATGTTCCAGTAGATGACTTATAAGTGGAACTTCCTAGGCCTTACAAGTTTGATTGATATGTGAGCTGTGACAGCATCCAGGTCTATTCCCTGTTTATATTTCGTCTTCGGCATCTGATACTGTCCAAATGAGCCATTGCTTTGCAGTATGAAGGCTTAATTTTTATAATGGCTGTGTTGTGATAGTTTCCTTATTACTTTATTCCTTACTAAACCACACTTTAGCTTATAGAATACAATAAATAAGGAATTGACTTTGAAATTCTTGTGTATTTAGCAAATGGTAACATGCTGACTCCTTTAATAGGCCTACAAATAGGAAACACATGCCACAATAGATTAGTGGCAAACAACAACGGTTTCTTAAAACAGACTGTGCAGTGATCAGTGACATCTCTTCAGGTCCAAAAGCAATCTTTAGCATGTTGGATTTTTAAATTTGAAATAATACTTGTGTTCCTACTGGGTTCTTTTTGAAGGGGAATTCCTCACACTGGTTTCTTTTTCTGGTTTTTAGAGGGGCATCATGATGAACAATAAAATTGATTTTGTGGTCAGTGGGTAAAGGCCACAGTGGGACTGAACTACATTTTTCAAAGTTTGATATGAAACACATACATACCAACAGCACAAAAGTGCTCATGAGATGTATGTATTGCCAGTCTCTGCACAACAGGGTTGAATCCTTAGTGTGTGACAAGAGAAAGTAATCACATGGTGATGTTTTTCTATACAGTATCAAAGATGACACTGCATTTAAAAATTCTAGTTAGAATATGCCAACAAGAAAATGCAGGGTTCAAACAAATGTTATTAGTAAATTTGTGCCAAGGTGGCAATATTGGAGTTTTACTGAGACAAAATTTATGAATGTTTCTTACATTGTCATCTTGTGTGTGGTATATAATCCATATGTTTCTTGAGAAGCTGCCTTGTGTGGTGTAGAGAACTGCTGCTAGTGCTAGTGTAACTGTAAATAAAAATGGGGGAAAACTGACCTTTGCATTACCCTAATGGGTTCCAGTGCAAGTTACATATTGGCACAAATTCATGATCACGGGAGCAAAATATTATCAGTGATGAGGTAAAGTTGAAGTAGTGAATGTTACAGTGGCTGCTTGCTATGGTGGTAGTAGGATGATCATATTTCTTTAACTTTCTACTGCTTCATATGTATATAGATAATCACAGTTCACCTGTGAAAGTCCATAACTGCATGTTCTCATTTTGTAATTTATTTTTTTTGTAAGGAGTTCAAACTCCTTTAAATCAGTTTTTTGAAGGATCTCGTAGAGACTACTTTTTATGGACTGTGCTTGATTGATTGTTTTTTTGGATAAAAAAATTAAACTAATTTCCTGAGAGAAAAATTCTGTACAAGTCATACATTGCAACAGTTTCTCGAAGAAGGAAGACAAATCTTTTTCTGCAGAGAGATCTTTTTAAAAAATGGAATCCTAACATTTTAGGCACCAGCTTATACTTAAGCACTTTGCCTACAATAGCAGACCCCCTAGCTGCTTGTATCAAAAGCAGGCTGGGGAAAATAGCCAAACTATCCTATGGTGAACAAGTTCAGAAATGGTAATAAGTCTTCTGCTTGAAAAGTGTACCTTGATATACAGTCTGCAAGGCTACAGTGTCTTCTGTAATTTACAGCAATAATCTTCCAAATGAGAGAATAATTTGTGCCACTTTGACTTCCAGTGAAAGAATTCCACCTGCTTGGTGGAACAGCTCCCAACAGCCTGTGGATGTTTCAGGTTCATTTGACTGCTCTACTTCTGTGTTGAAAATAGTGTACAAATTAAGAGATTCCCTTCTTTTCTATTTCCTTGGAATTTAATGTCTTTGAAATGGTGATAAATTGCTTCAAATGAGCTAACACAGATCAGCATGAAATTCAGTGGTGTTTTTGTCTTAAATTTTTGTTTAGCTCTGTTGGAAGAGAAGGATTTCACTCTGTTGAATCTGTTGTTAGCCAGCAGATGAGTCTTAGTATTGGTGATGATAGCACTGGGAGTTGGTCCAATCTGAGTTTTGAAGATGAACATCCTGATGAGAGCAGCAGTTTTCTTCACCTCAGTGACAGGTAACTATAAACATGTTAGTACAGTTAAACAGTTACCTTGACATCAAATAGCTTGTCATCAAGTGGTTTTCTCCTGGAGTTTAGGGGAGAAGAGATTATTTTGGTTTCAATACACAGTGACTTTTTTATTAAAAATTAATATTATGGTTTTGTTTTCTTACAAAATGTTGTTGGCCATGAATGTTCATACTCTAAAATATGAAATATGTGGAGCGTGCATTGTCATTGATGTCACGAGGTCACATCAAATAAAACCACATATAAAATTTAAGTATTAGCAAAAGATATAAGCATTTTAAAAACAACTGTCCTGTGTAAAATACAACTTGAGAGTACTGTTTATGAGTTGTCCTCTAAAATATTAAAACTTAAAAATTGAGTTTTATATAAATTCATTTATTCTTGAAAAGAAGTAATATTAGCTTAAATTGCATGAGAAGCTTTTACAGCTATTTTTGGGGGTTTAGTACTGGCATTTATAAGCTGCTTTGATACTGGTGGAATATTTATATACTGCTAACAATGGGCTTGCGGGTGTGTAATATTGGAACTTACCTGTTCAGGGTAGCTCCTTCTCACTATGCTTTCCTTGGCTGATTGATAGCTAACAGATACTAGAACAGAAATTCTAAAATCTCAATGTCTGCCTGTTACCAGGGAGGAGTATATGGAGAATTGTGGCCCAAGGTTCTATGTAAGGAATACATGAGGGATGAGTAAACTTAGTTTTTTATGATTGATATAACACTTAGGTTACTGTAGAAAGTTCAGCATTTCTGTTGAAGATTAGCAGAAGTGGGGGAGATATTTTTTCTTTAGTTAGTATAATTTCCAGCATCTCTGTGATTAAAGGAATTATGGGAGATGTGCTTCCTTTTCTAATATACAAATAGGTTATTTGGTACCAAAGTGAAACTGATCAGTTAACTATTTTTCAGCAATATTTGTCATGTTTTGCTTAACTAAATAATTTGCTAACTAAATAATTCATCACTCATAGAACTTAATAATTTTGTAAAAGAATGCATTAATTTAGAGTTACTTTAATAGCATCTGTTGAATGAGTAAAAATGAGTGGTAAAATTCAGACTGTGCGGAAGACTATTCAGCATATTGGCATTTAAAAATAGAGAATAAAGTATAGGTTAGTGGATACCGAGAAAAAAAGTGTAAAAAACATTACCGAACCTGTCATGCCTGTATTGTATTTGTTACTTGTTTATAATCCTCAAAACAGATGTAAACGAAAAGAAGACAATTTACAGAACTTCGAAGAAAATCTGTGGCTCATTAGAGGAGGAATGAACTAAATTAGCATGTTACTCGTAGAAGGGGAGGCATAATTTAGATAGCAAAATGTTGGCAGGACAAAGTGGCACATGCAAGTTGATCAGGTAGTTTTACAGAACTAACTGTGGATTGGTAACAGCACGTGTGTTCATTTGTGTTCCTGAGGTTTAGCAGGCCAGGATCTAGTGTTACTACCCAGAGTAATACCTCTAATTACCCGCTGGGGGAGACCTATAACACGACAAGATTGTGTAATAACACTGTTGTTGTTGTTTAACCCCAGCTGGCAACTAATGCCCACACAGCCAGTCACTCACTCCTCCCAAGGTGGGGTGGGGGAGAGAATTGGAAGAGTAAAAGTGAGAAAACTCGTGGGTTGAGATAAAGGCACTTTAACAGCTGTAGCAAAAGTCATGCACAAGCAAAGCAAAACAAGGAATTCATTCACCACTTCCCATGGGCAGTTCCATTTAAATGAAAGTGCTTTAGAGAACTTGGTAAAGTTAGTTGTGCAGGGTAGTGCTTGTATCTTCTGCTTTTTGTGCCTAATGTTAGCAACTTATATTTAGAAACAAAATGGTCTTAAACTTTCTCTATAGTTAATGTATGAGTATAAACACAGGCATAGACATTGGCTTTTCCAGGAGATGCGTCAGAACATCCAGGTTAGGTTATAATTCAGAGCAGAAACCTCCTGCTTTTCAAGTTACTTTTCTGCTGGCTGTATTGAAGACCTGTATGATCCATTATAGAAGCATTATAACATTTTTGTCTGTTTATTACTTGTCCTGTGGTTACAGGACTTTATTTTAAAGACTCTTAATTTGGCATCTTAAAGCAAAACCTTGAAATTAGGTTCCAAGAAGCCATACAGGAAAGCAAAGGACACTGATAGGGGATGCTGTTACTGCAAACTCCTCAAAAGATGATTAGTGTCTATCTCTTGAAATGTTCCTTTCCACTGTTCTGCTATTTGTCTTGAGTGGTATGAGTTCAAAACAGCTTCAACAATCACATAAAATGTGGGTGCATAAAGCATCTTCTTGCAGCAGTTTTTCTCTGGAGTTATGCAACGTGCAGTTCTCATACCACCTCTAGTCAGCAATAGAGCTTTCTCAAAGAATGCTGGCTACCTGGCAGTCCTGGTCTTGGAAGGCTTCCAGACATGCTGTGGGGGAGACACAAAGTTGGGGAACAGAGATTTAATCATATGAGTAGCTCAATCTTGTAGGTTTAACAAACTCAGCTATTTATAATGACTAAAATTAAGGAGTGTAAGGGCATGCTTGATTTTTTTTTTCAGTTCTTTACATTGGGTTGAATTTAGTCATGGGATAAATGCAGTATTTTCATGACTGGGGAGTGAAGTAATCTTTTTAGTATTGTTTTCACAGATTTATAACTGCCCAATTTTTAAAAGTTCAACTTGCAGAACAATATTCAGAATTGAAAAGAAAAATAATTATTTACTTAAGGAATTTCTCATCAAGCTGCTGGAGATCATTACTGGATTTTTGGAGTGGATTGGAAGGACTTTAATAGTGCAGTTGTCTTCATAATGCGTAGTTTTATTAACTCTTAGCTAGTCCTTAAATATTGCAGTCGTAATCCATGTTTCTATGAGTAATAATTTTGAAATTGTTGAGTCTGTATAAATAATGAGCAATATGCTTAGACTTGAGGACAGAATTCCTGCTACCTCCGATCTGGAAAATTAACGATACAAATTAATACTTCCACCTGTGTACTGAAAGTTGCTAGTTCTGCAGTATTGTGCACACTGCTGCTCTGAATAGCACTGGGAAGTTGATACTGTGTTCCAGCAAGCCTGTTTAGGAGGTTCAGTGCCCTTGCATTAAATGTCTTGACAAAACAGTTGTAAGGAAAATGAAGGTTCTAGTTTGAGCTATTATTCTTTTCTAGTTCAGCTGTGTTCTCTTCTTCTCCTGGCAGTAATGGTAACAGCAGTAGCTGGAGCAGTCTTGGTTTAGAAGGGGATATGTATGAGGAGAATTTATCCTTTCCAGCGTCAGACAGGTTGGTTGAGTTGGGAAATATAAACCAGATGGTTTCCTCATAATTAATGCATGAAATCATTATTTTGGAAAATAAAAATACAGTGCCCTTTTTATGCTGATACATTATTCACACTCTTGTTGCTTAATCACAATATGATTTTTTCATTAATTAATCCATCCTGAATGATTAAATTTTGCTATGCTAAACTGATGAGTGTGTTCTGCTTGCAAAATAAAAGGTCCCTTTTGTGCATGTTCCTGCCTGCGGTTGAGTCCTTAGATTTACTTTATTCCATGCAAAGTAGAGCTTGCTTACTACAGAATTTCTGGGGTTTTTTGTTTTGTTTGTTTGGTCATTTTTTTTACTTTAGCTTGTGGAAACTTTCAAAATTGCTTAGTAATTGATTTTTATTAGAATGGTTATGACTTGCAGCTTAGAGTAACCTATAGCTATTCATACCTGTGACACAGATGGCTCAACTTCTTCACATGTGAAGCAAGACTGTTAAAATCAATGTTTTCTTCTTATTTTTAAATAGTTTCATGTTACAATCCTTTTTAACACCCTTCTCTTGTTTCTCTCTTCTCCCTTGTTTTTCTGAGTATGAAGTTGATGATAAATCTGTTTCCATTATGTAGTGGTGTGAGGAGCAAAGCTTCTTTTCATGATCACACCCTTATTCTTTTATGATCTTCCTGTCCTTTAATCTTCATTACAGTCTTAGGATTTACTACATTTATTAAGCATATATTGGATTGTATTAATATTTTTGTTTGTTTGATTGGTTTTTTTAAATGCAGTGATGGAACAGAAGATAAAGATGAAGATTCCAAGGATGCTGTTGAAGGTAATGTCAGTTCCAGCATGTACTACTGTTCTTGTTCTGTGTGCTCTACATTAATTATTTCATTAATTCTTTGCTTTTGTAGTCTGCAAAACAAGGTGACAACCCTATTATCCCTATTCATTATAATGGATGTCAGCCAAGTATCAGAATGTATTCTTAGATTAATGCCCTACATATGCCTCTTAATGTACTAAATTTTACAGCCTTTGGGAAATGCACGTCTCTGATGCTCAGACGAGCTTAATGACATAAGGCAGCTGTTATGACCAGCCCCAGAAGGGGAGCGTAACTGAGGTTCTTGTTAATAAATCTCTTGAGGTGGATTTGAGTGAAAAGACACTGAATAATTGGTGTTTGTAAATATGTAGATGTAGGATTTATTTTAGAGCAATTTTGTTTCAAAGGAAAACAGGTTATAGCTGGTTTGGGTATTATCATCTGTTGTAATGCAGCAATATTAAAGCATAAAAATAACACTTAAGAAAATGTGTAAGGGAGAGAAAGATGAAGAAAGGATAAGGGTCCTAAGATATGTATAGTCACCACCTGCTGGATCCAGTAATGAAACTTGGTACTTGCAGCTTCCATGTCTGTTGGTTGCAGTGGTGGTCACAGTCGTGTCAAAGTGATGGTCTTGATCTCTGGGATGGGGGAAGTCCCTCCCAAAACTCAGAGATTTTCAAGAGTTATATACACTGAGGATCAGGTAGGAATGCCTTGTACCTCATCTGGTGTAAGGAGTTTTAATGTCTTTGATGCTCCCTGAAAGGCTTTTCACAACAGAGTCATCATGTAAGGGAGAACGTTGGCATGGTAAGAAAGATTATCCCACCTCAGAGGATTTGTCTCTTACCAGCTGTTATGAGTTTAGCTGAGTAGGCCTAAATTTAGGTTTTAAAGTTCAGACCAGGCCGGGGATTGTCAGCTGACTTGAGCTGAGCTGGGCTAGCTAACAGCTGACTTCTTCTAGCCAATAATACTGTATTCCATACCATGTTACAACATCATCTCAAAAGGGGTAAAATCCAGTGTGTGGGTGTGGCTTGGTCAGTTCCATTATGGCTGAGGTACAGACAGGACATGGTGCAGCTCTTGTCTTGCTAGATTAGGCCCTGCTGCTCCTGCTCCTGCTGCTTGCATTTTGTTCGAATTCCGGGAAGTAGAAACATTTTGTTGTTACTCTTTCAGTTTCTTGCAAGGTATCTTTTAAAGTACTTAGAGATCTAGAGTAATAGACTTTGTATTAATTGGGGAGTGGGAAGTTATTTCTTGTTATATATAACTTGTGTAAGTGTGTTATATTGTAGTTTTCTCTTAATTTTCTCTTTTCTGTATAAATACATATAGTTAGTTTAAGCATAAACCTAGTTTAAAGTTTTTTTCCTCTCCCTCTTCTTTTTTTTCCCTTGGCTGGTTGGGGTGGGGGAGGAACCTTTTTTCTCTAAACTTGGGCAGTTGGCATTTTGCCAGCTCAACCCAAGACACCAGCCTCTTCCCTTATGTAGAAATCCAGTTTATATCTTAGGTATGCACACCCCTCTGCACCTGGGATAGTTGGACAGTGGCACCCACTTACCTGATCTGAAGGTCCTTTCGCAGTTGGCATCTTCAGGGAGGGGTGGGCTTTGCTGGGTGAGCAGCTGTTTCTTTGCAGTTTGACAAAAGTCTTTTGGTGATCTTAACAGTGTTTAAGCCATTAACCATTTCAGTCTGTGACAGTAGGGAACTCTGCTCACCTTGTTGAAAGCATTAATTTATATGCATAGAATAACTTTTTTTTTTAATACTTGCTAAGGAGCCATGGCATCGTGTCTGCATGGCTATGTTTGAGATGCTGAAGAAGTTACTCAAACAAGACACATTAACTGTGGGAGAGAGTCATGGGAAACAATCTAAAAACTTGGATTTGATGCATTTGCTATAATCTCTTAGTGAAGTATAAAATGGGATCTGTCCAGAATCTTTTTTACATCCCTGCGGTTTGTAGAAGATCTCTGTGCTCTGGTTCCAGTCTCATTGCCAGAGGTTGTGAACTTACATGAAAACAGCCTGAATACACAGTGTATGAGTGGGGTTTTAAGGTGAGCTGATGCTAGAGCAAGGTGTAACAGAATTCTTTGTGTTAGATATATTCTGAAGATGAAATAAACCTTCTACTACATGCTTACAGAAGATATTCAGCCGTGTTGCAAATCTTCAAGTAGTGTTGATGTAAGCAAGATGATGTGTGGGTTTTTTTTTTTTGTTGTTGTTGTTGTTTTTGTTGTTGTTGAGTTTTCCCCCTCCTTTTAAGTGCCTGGAAAAATGTATATAAATGAACAGCGTCTCTTAATTTTGTTTGATTGGATGTGACTGTAAGGTTATAAGAAAATCAAAATAAATTATTGAGTATTTTTCCTTCAGACTAATGATAATTAAAATATTTTCTGCTCTGTAGGTTTCATCTAGTTGATCAATTTACCATTGCTTTCTTTTGGTCTCAACTTTAAAAAGTTCTAGAACCTCAAATATTCAAACTGCTCCATTAGAATAGTGCTTGGTTTTGTTTCATTTACACAGTTGAGGTGTCACCTGTTGTCTGTAGTGCAACAGACTTCTTTATACTATATTAAGGGTTTTCTAGTGAAATTTTTCCAGTGTAATGTCTTCACCACCTCATCAGG
The DNA here is from genome assembly GCA_013396695.1 of Sakesphorus luctuosus. NCBI lineage: Eukaryota > Metazoa > Chordata > Aves > Passeriformes > Thamnophilidae > Sakesphorus > Sakesphorus luctuosus. The sequence continues at coordinate 94,266 of VWZD01001168.1, forward strand.
GGTTTGAAAATGCTTTTTCTGTTGCTGTCATTGTAGGACCACTTCAATAGGATGCTAGGTAGAAAACCTTTGTACCTGGTCTTGTACATTTGGAAGTTCTGTTTGTGTCACATTGAAAATCTATTTTATGAAGCCAAAAAACATACAAAAATTTCCCAGCGATACTTCACCACAATGTTTTCTATCTGCAAAGTGTCATAATTTTTTTTTAATACTTTGTTCTCTCCCTTATAAAACAGTTAGATTTTGGGGCTCCTAGACAAATATTGAGTTATCCACTAAAAGCACACTTCTGTTTGACGGTTCCACTTGTTAGTTTTCTCTCTTTTACTGCCTGGGAGAATGTATTTCAACTTACTTGACTTTGCCACTCAGGAATGAATACCTTACGTACCTCAGTTTTCATAGCCTTGATTGGAAGAGTAGTGAGATTGAGGTAAACTGAACATGAACATATGTTTTTGTTGCAAATATATTCCATTTCTCTAGAGTAAAGTCCAGTAGTCTGGAAGTAGAGGCTTCAAGAACAACTTGGAGGGCACTGCATATGTGCTTAGTTGTTTCTGAAAGCATGACAAAGGATCACTGTGGTAGCTGGATACAGAAACTTGGTGTGGAAATGGAAGATGCCAATACTGTAGTTCCTTAGTGTTACTAACACAACTGCTCTTCCTGTGTTAATGCCATGTTAATTTTTGGAATTTACGATGTAAAAAAGTGTTGAAAAATTGGATGTGCCTCAGTAAAACCGGCAGTATATTTTGGAAAAACTCAGAGACAGCCTGACCAGTACAGGAAAGAATTCTTGAATACACACTTTTTAAAATCAGTAGATGAAGGCATAGCAAAAACTAGCAGCCAGAAATGGACATAACTGATGGACCATGTGGGAGTCATTGCTGTTCAGTTTATGAAAGGCTGTGTTAATTTGGAATGTAATAGTCAGCTATGTTTGCATACAATTGTAAATGGGATAAATAGTACTTCCTTACGTGAAAGTACTGAAACACTTCAGACCAGTATGACTTTTCCCTTTCAGACTATCTGTGTGTACTAAATTGAGGGTTTTTAAGATAGTAGAGTCTATAGACAAGTGAACTACAGCTTCTTTTGGAAACAATTTGAAGCTACAGATTTGATGATTTTATTTTTAATGTTAGGTTTGGAGCAAATCCGAAAGACTTTATCAATAGCGAATATTGATCTGGAACGAAATCTAGTGGACCCCCAGCTGAGAGCAGCGCTCCAGTGGCTGGCAGCTTCTGAAACAGAGGTGTCTGATCTTCACCTCCGTGACACTGCCTCAAGGGAGTTTGTCTTTGTAAGTACTTGGGTTTGATGGGTGGTGGGAAAGGGAAAGGATTTTCTACACTTCATTTGCTGTGATATACCAGCTGCTACTACCTCACTTGCTATTCACTGTTGAGGAAAATCATTATTTAAACCCTGAGACATCAAAATGGAACAACCTGGTTAGCCTGTGTATATATATATCACCATACATAAATGAGCATTAATCAAAACTGAATTAGCTTGTTTCACCAGTGTTTTACTCCACAAAGGATACAATTACAGCAGGGATTTTTTAAAAACCAAAATTTGTTGAAAAGTACGGGTTTTTTCAAGCATTTTTTTACTTAGTGCTAAATTGTAAATTGAACCTTTCTGAGAACTTGGTCATGCAAATTAATTTCTAACTTAATATGTTCTGCCTAGAGGATTTTTTTGCTAGCAAAGACAAATTTTTGTGTTAGGAAGAAGTTTAGTTTCTAAGTAAATATTAAGCATGTCTTTATTCTGTAAGCAACTGAAACCAAAGGTGTTGAGAAGGAAAGCTCACTAAGATTGTTTTATTCTTAGACGCTCTTATTTTGGTTTTATAGATTGAGTTTAATGTGACCCAAGAGAAAGTGGAACTTTTAAGAGTTAGACTTTAGCAATTAGTGTCTCTTTGGGAAGACTCAATATTTTGGCATGCATATCGTCCCTGAGTATTTTCATCACAAAGATAGAAGAGGAACTTACTATTCTTCTAAAATCATCATAATTATTCTTTTGTGGCTGCAAACCAAACTGTACAGGATAGCCTGGCATTTATTACATTCGACCTGTATTTTTAAATCTTCTACCAAGGAATTACTTTACATTACCTGACTATTGAAAGGTTGACTTAGTATGTATATAAGCATTGTCTCTAATGATGAGGTTCACAGGAACAACAAATTATCGAAGATTTACATTTTGTGACCTGGTAATGTGAAAAAGTGTTAATGTGATGCCATCAGTATGGGTTTAATAATTAAGATCTTGGCCAAACCAACTTAACATGCATATCAGTGTATTCTGGAAGGAAAAGCTTGCTCTCAATTCTGAAATTTGCTATTAAGTCTTCAGCTTGATGGTTTTCGAAGTTCACATCATTTCAGGAGAAAAGGGGAGTGACTGGTAAGTAGAGTTCAGTATGACAAAACAGACTCCCAAATTTAGATGGATGTGTGCACCTATGGTGCTTAGTTACTCTAGACTTAAGAGTGTGAAAGGTATCCAGTGGCCAGTTCCGATCATACCTGGTTTGAATTTTCCTAATACTGGCTTCTCCATTTCTTATAGAGTAATAGAGAGAATGATAATTTTTGGATTGATTTTTTGCCTGTGTAACTGCAGTATGTGTATTTGATTTTGAGGGTAGGAAGTCTTGCATATTTGAAATAATCCAGAAAATTCTTACCTCATGAGTTTGCCACCTTTTTAAGGTCTGCTCATGCTTGTAGGTGAATTGCATGAAATTGCAAATACTCAGGTAGGATAGTGGTAGGACCCACAAGTGCTAATAACTTTATATTTTGTGTGTGAGAGACCTATATCTTACACTGCAACATAATATGTAAGACAAAAAATAGATGGTAAGTGCCTCATTTTTAAATTTTTCCTCAAGTCTTTCATTCTTCTGCCAGTTCTGAGTTAATAGACTGCAAAGTTCTGATGGTACAATTTGAGGTAATGCTGCAAAATAAATTATTAGCTGGTGCTGTATCTGAGCATCACTCCAGCCACCTTACTAAGAGAATATGCCAAGAAAAGCACTCTGGAAAATAGTAGTGTCTGTTATGTATGCACTCCGAAAAAATGATAATATTTTTATACTTGACACTTCAGTCATAAGTTGATTTATGAGTTGACATCTAAAGGTAAGGCATAAGACCTTCAGGCAGACAGTAGAGAAACAGACTACTGACAGACTATTCTAAGTTGGAAGGGACCCACAAGGATTGAGTCCAACTCAAGTCAATGGCCCATGCATGGGATTGGGCCCATGACCTTGACATTATTAAAACCAAGTTTTAACCAACTGAGCTAATCCCAGTAGTCATGCAGACCTGAAAATGCTACAGTAGTTAATTGTTTCACTTAGTTTTATACATTAGTTTTAGTTCTCCAAATGCAGTTGAAATTGGAATCCTGTTTGCCTCCCCGGGGACAAGGAAGGATTACCTGTTTGTAATCTATCTCTTTTCCCAGTTGGAGTGGTCCCTGACCCAGACTGAGAGGTTCATCATTCTGTCACGTGTAAGGCTAAGCAAGCACCTGCAGAGGGCGCCGCAGCCCAGCGGGAGGCGAGCCCGACCTGGTGCGCTGGCCCCTCGTCAGCTGCGGGCTGTGAGGCAGCACGTGGGTACCTTGGGAGGTTACCTCAGTTACGTGGGGAATGAACCCAGACTTGAGGTTACACTGAAAACAGTAATTTTCAATATAAGCAGTTGGTGAGTTCTGGAAGGGAGAAGAGGCTCGTGTTAGTTGATCACAGCAGGGTAATGAGCCACTGATGTCATGTGGCTCTATAAAAGGCAAAAATTCTCCTAGCATGTATCAGGCAAGGTAGTACTTGCTACAACTGTGTATGAACTCTTAATTAACGGTGCATGTTATGTTCTGCAAGGCAGAAAGAAGTTAAATACCTGTGTATTTAATGTATGAAACAAAATGGATTTGTTAGGAGCAATAACAAGAAACCAGTGAATTAGAATAGATAGTTCTTGACTTCTGTGAAAAGACTGGCAATGTGGATGTCTAAGTGCCTGGATTAAAAAAACATGTATTTTCAGTTTGTAATGAGACCTTACTTAGCTGTTTCAAGATTCCTATTTCGAGTAAACTAGTATTTCACTTGTCTGACAGTTAGAAACAGATTATTCAACTAAAGAAATAGTGAGATTAAAGTCTCAACTCATTAAAATTTGGGTGCTACCTGTGTAGTTTTGCCACAGTGGAATCTTCTTTGGACAGAAGTTTTATACTGCATTTGCTGAAGTAGGTATTTGGACATTAGCCAGACTTTCCTCTGGCAGAGGAAAGAAAAATAACCATTCTTTTATAAACCAACAAACATAATTTACAAAATTGCATGTTTTAAGACTGTAAAACTCCTATTTCCTGTGCTCTGCTTGATAATTCACAGAAATAGCTACAAATTTCAGTCTCGTTTTCTGCAGAAAAGATGTCTGGGGTTTTTTTTCCACTGAGAAGAGTTTCAAGTGTTCAGGATTGTGCTCAGGATTAGAGAGGATCACTTTTTGCTTGTTCAACTTAATTGTTTGCTCAAGAGGTTAATTGTTTTATGCATGTTTTTATGCCCACATTCTTTCTGTCAGTTCTATCATCTGCCTTGCTGCAGTTGTAACATCATCTATGTGAAGAAGCAGGAAAGATTGTCTTCCTTTTCATTTTTAATAGAATTTTATATTGCACTCTGACAGGTCTTACAGTAGAAACTTCATGAATTTTTAATTTTGTAGCTGAAAGATTATTCCCTAAGCATTGTTTATAACTTTTTTTAAACTTAATCTATAGCATGTAATGATAGAGACTGTAAAAGGCAATAAAAATCTACAGTTCCAAAGAGTACGTAGAGCATCTAAATTGTGTTTATTAAATGTAGCATTGACAGGCTGGAAGGCTACAGAGAATAAAATTTGTTTGTGTAGGTGTTGGGATTTTTTTTGTTGTTGTTGTTTTAATTAAAAGTTGTTTGGTTTTTTACTCCTGGGCAAACTGGCAGATTCATTCATTCCTTGGGGTAGACTTCTTTATGTATGTAGCTGAGCTTGACACATAAGCAATGGAAGATTTTTTTGCTTGGACCCTGAGTGAAAGGAAAATGTTTTCAGCTAGACTGATCTTTGCTCCTGAGTGGCAGTTTAACTTAATTGTCACCTTTTCCTCTTCCCTAAGATGTTATAATTTCCCAACTCTGAAGACACTGTTTTCCTTGAGGGTAGTGTCTGTGCCACCCGAACCACACTATATGTTGTGAAAGGAAAATCCACATCCTTTTATTAAGTCTGAGTTTTGTCTTTTTATACATGCACTATTGGCATGGGAGGGGTGGCAAATGTCTTAATCTTGTGTTCAGAATTTCCTGTTTTCTGCAGTCTTGATGAACCACAGCCCTCATACCTGTGGCACCACATAATCTGAAATTGTTGCTCTCTCCAGAAGAAAGTTTTGTGAAAACTACCCTAAAGAAAAGTGCCTGATTCTTGCAGAAGTTTTTGTTTTTATAGATGTGGGAATAATGATTAACTCGTTACAACCAATCTCTTATGACCTAATGTTTCAAGAATAACTTATGTGACTGTTTGTCAGGATGTCTCAGTCAAAATATTTTGGTTTGTGTTCATTTCTCTCCCCTTTTAGCTTTCCAGAAGACTGCGAGAAAGAGATTGGAAAGTTGGAGATCTCTTGCAAGCAGTGCTGAAATATTGTGAAATGATAGAGAAGGCATCTGATGGAGAGCAAGCTCTAACTAAGTCTTTTGTCAGTTGGCTTATGGAGAACGCCTGAAAAGTCCAAAGATGCAACATTCCTCACTTCATTCTTCTTTTGAAAGGAGATAGAAAGAACACAGATGTGTAAAGCAAAATTCAACTAGTGAATGTTTGAGTAATAGTCAGCAATTAAAAGACTTTGAGGTGAAAGTCAAAATAGCTGTGCTGTGCTTTGTGATACTGTGCACATGGTTTGTTTATTCACTCTGTAATTGGTATTGTCCACTCACGCATAACTTGTATTTACTGCTGTGTTCAGACCATTGAAATATTTATGAAAATATCTCGTGTCTATGATAGTAGTTCAGAGGAGACAGTCTCAGGCATGGTATTCGGGATTCCCACTGTGCCAGGTTAGTTCTTTCTCCCCACTAAGACCACTGATTTCTGCAAGAATCTGTTCTGGAATACCTTGCTGCAGACCATGATAAAAATCAGTGTTCTTGGTCAAGTGTTACATGCCCCAGGAGCATCATTGCTGAGAAGAAAATTGTGACCTGCCCAAGAAGGCTCTTAACAGTCTGGCTTCATAGCTACCTTTATCAGTTTTAACTTTATGTGAGAGTGGGAGGGTCTGCTCTGAAAATGCTGAGGTGCAAATACACGTCCCCTTTCTTTGACTACTGTAGAGCTGGTAACTTCTGGTGGAAGGGCAGAGTGAATAGTTGAACATCATTTCATTCATAATTCTTCAGCAAGGTTTCCTGAAGCTTTCCAATCAAATTTAAATTGCTAAATTTTTTACTGAAGCTTTTTGTATGCAGATACTTCTGTGACACTAATTCTGTGTCAACAAATTTGTACATTAGTCTCTCACAAACTTGTGTTAAAAGTAGCATATAGAAATTTCTGAGGATTTTGGCTGTCTTTTTGACTAGTTGTAGTTCTTTATTTCTTAGCACCCATATACAAATTTTCTTTTCAGTAATAAAGACACTTTTGTTACTCAGCAAGCACGTAAGCATTTAGCAAAGAAAGCTAATTAAAATGTAAAGGGGAAATTTCTTGCAAATTGATTTTTCATTTTTGTTAACTACCTTCACTGAATTTTTTTTAAAGGGACTTTTAATCAAATGTTTTTAGCAATCTCACTGTTTCTCACCAGGACCGTTGACTTGCCTTTCTGTCTGAGGGGAAATCTGGACCTTTATGTATCCTATGGTTTAAAAATGTTTTGAGGGTTTTGTTTTTTAATATTATCCTTTGAGAGAAAAAGGCACGTGCTGGTGGCACAAGGTTGTCACCTCAAACTTACAAAAGAATCATAGAGCCTTACTTATTTTGCATGAACAAAAAAAGTCTTTAGAGCTTTTTCACAGAAAACAGACTGTTGATATCGTGCCCAAGTTTGTTATCCCAAACAAGGAGAGAGAGATGGGCTCTAAATCTACTCCTGAATTTTAATGGCCTACGTACAATTCTGATTTCCCCTACCCCATGAATTATTTTCAGGTTTCTCACTGGTAAACTCAAGATCACTCTCCTTGTGTCATCTTTGTGTTTCAGGAAGGCATTCCACTGGCCTTTTTGTAGAGACCTGGTTTGTTTTTTGTCCTCATTTGTCATCTGAATTTCTGCCTTGACTCTCACACAGTTCGCCTTTCTCACAGAGCTAAAGATGTTTAATGTGTTTGTATATGCACATACGTGTGTACACACGTGTGCATACACAAATATGTACGTATGTATATCTGTTTGTGTGTGAGATCTCGCCAGTAGGAACTTACAGTGCAAACTTTTGCTACTAAGTTAAAATTCTATTATGCTCATGGTCTTATTATTGGTGTATCATTTCACTGATTAAAAAGTCTATGTATATCGTGTGACAAAAAGACCAGAACCCACTTCAAGGTCTTTTGTCTTGTCATAGTTATTATAATGCAAGCTGTCAGGCATGATTTTGTCTGGAGCCCCAAGCAGGGCAGGTGAAGTTATCTTAATTCCTGTGTTTGGAATATGGGCCTCATAGCAAATATTTTTTAAGAATTGTACAACAGTTGTTTGGATTTCATTTTTCTCCTTCATCCCCATACTCCTTTTTTTTAAGGTTGACTTTCAGTGTTGTTTAGATGAAAAATTTGAAATCATTCTCTGGCCGTATCATCTTCTCTTTAAAACATCATTTATATACTTGTACAAATTTACCTATAAAATTGAAATGTCAAGAAAGTAAAATACTGGAAGCAGTGCCTCAGGAGTACGTTTTGCTCCCCAAGTGGAATTTTAGGATATGAGGGTACAGTAGTAAGAGTAAAGTGTTTCTGTACATGTCCAAATTGAGAAAGATATTGAAGGTATTGTAAATTTACAGACCTGTACATTTGAAAACAAAACAAAACAAACCCCACACCAAAACATAACTAAGAAACAGCCATTTTAAAAATTATTTATTAAGTATTGTAAAGTTGGTCAAGTGTTTTTTCTCTCTAATTACTTCTGTGGAGAAAGGCAGAAAATTGTGTGATTCCCAAAGCTTACAACTATTCAGAAAGTAGACAATAGTTGCATTAAAAATTATTTTTATAAATGCAATCTTATTTTCAGTCTGGATCAAATATTTGTGTAATTATTAATTGGTGTTATATTAAGGAAAAAATGGTTTTATTAGCCTCTGAGGAAAGTAGCATAGTTTCCAAATTTACTTGAGAGAAATGTTTTAAAGTATTTACTGAAAACAAGCAAAGAAACCAAACCAGTTTTCTACACTAATTGTTTTAAATTTTTTCAGGATGACTTGACTTTTATCCTTGGATATGAAATTAGGAAAGCATTAAACTAGCCTGTCAGAATTATTATAATTTGATAATTTTAATTATCTTTGGGAAATCTTACTCTGCCTATATCTAACTGGTGCTGTCTGCCATATTATTGAGAAAGCTGTTCTTTGGTAATGTGAGTCTTAAATTCCGCTATTACTGAGCTTATTTAAAACTCCTGACCACAAATACAGAAGTGTAAGTGAAAACTGTAAAAACATGAAGGGCCACATTGTGGTCCATTTAAAGCAGACAACTCTATACTTCATAAACAAGCATAAGGAGGTAGAGTTTGTTTCATCTTGCATTTTTTCAGTATGGGAAACCCTGGTAATTTAATTTTTGAGTTGAGTAAACTATGGTGTTACTGTTTCAGAAATTACCCAAACACTTCATAAATACATTTGGTGTTCTGAAAAATGGTACTGTTGGGATGTTTTCTAAGATTCTGTGGAAAAAAAGCACTTTGAAAATAGCCCCTCTATAAATTAACAAGTAAGTGGCCATATGTAAAACAAGTTTAAACATTTAGAATAGGATGCATAAATAATACAGAAGTATGCATAAAGCCTTAAAGTAAAAACCAAACAAAACTCAAACTCATA
>VWZD01001168.1:112740-147480 GCA_013396695.1 Sakesphorus luctuosus
CCATAAAGGAACACAACAACTAATATAAAGTAAGATATATACCTAGTAAGTTGCAAAATGTAAGGCAAGTTATGGTTATTAGTATTAAAGTAGTAAAACACAGTCAGTAAATAAGGTACCTTCAGAGTTAAGATATATCCCAGCGAAATTAGCTGTGAGGTAGAAGTGAAAGCATTATAAGGGTATAAGGCGGAAGGTATAAAGTAATAGGCATTGTAAGAGAGTAAGGTATAAGATATGGAATATAAAGTATAAAGAGTACATGGTTTTCTCACCCCTACATTGTCCTAAGAGGTGGGAGGAGACAGGGCATCTGCTCTCAGCTACCTCAGTAGAGACGATGGCATTTCTCCCCAGTTTTAACTCATGCCTAATTGCTTTTATATCTTTTTTTTTCCTTTAGGTGGTTTGGGTGACTTTAGTCAATAATTATTTTGGGGTGATAGACAGATGACCATGACATAGGCCTGAGGGGCTCCTTATGTTCCCACAAGATTTTGCAAAGGAGAGCCATAGCATTTCCACAACACTCCACCCTTTGTTGATCTTATCACTCTGGCTTTAGCACCTTTGGAAAGCCCCTGGGATGTCTTTGTCCTCTGACAATGGGAGCACCCCTCCAGGGAGCTGAGGCGTTTTCCCTCAACTCATCAAGAGCTTATCAGAGCTATCACCCCACAGTTTAGCTGAACACCTGTTCTTCTATGCGTGTGCAAATACCCAGGTTTAAGCTCAGCTTAACATGTGTTCATGGTACAAACACAGTTCTGCATATCTAACTCTAGGATGTAGACTCTTCAGCTGGAAGCTTGTTAGTCCATAGTTTTTAGCTCTTTAGTGAACTTGTGCAGTGTCACCTATTCCAGCTTTTGGCAGGATTTTTTAGATTGAGAGAGAAGAAAGATAAACAGAGTTCTCAAGTTAGCAGTTTCACAAAGATTTTGAGTTACTTGAGAGGTGCATTTGCATAGACATCACAGATGATTGCAGTCTAAAGTGCTTCAAAGCCAAAATGGGATGCAGAAAATCGTGGTCTTGATTTCAAATTAGGCAATTATTTAAACTGTCATTCCTAATTATTGGAATTTTTTTTAAGACTGATGGTATGATGCAATAAAAGAAGATCTTTGGAAGTACAAAAACCATATGGGAAGATGACACCTTTGTTATTGGCTGTTGCTAGGAACATATCAAAATGAAACTGACAAGGCTATTCTTGCCTTGAGTTTTTATAAAAGCATCTGACAAATGAAGATGACTTATGGATGGCTGAGATGGAGACATCTGGTGTCCTTCTACTTAACAGTGAGGTAATTTTCTACAGAAACTCCTATATATCCTCCAATGTCTGGCCTTTTTAAAAGGGGTCAGAAAAATGCATTTGTCAAAATGAATGCCTGTTTGGAAAATTGCTACTTTGATACACTAATGGGTAAGAATCAAGAGGGAAATAAATAGCTAGGACTCCTTACTGGGTTATTGGCTTTTTTGAGGTTCAGAGTTCAAAAATAAACATACAGAGGTGTCATCAGATTTCTTTTATGAGACTGAAAATCTGTTTCTTCTGTTAGAGGCTAATTTCACAGCACTTCTGTTTTACTTTCCAGAAACATGCAGGACAATGTCCTTGACCTATGTATAAATATTAGCATTTGATAGTATAGTAGCATGTACTACTTCATGCTGAAGATGGCATTATCAGCCTGTTGCTTAAAAATGGTACTTAAAAGAAACCTCTAAGGCTCAATTTGTGATTTTAGAAATCAGGCATTCTTTAATCGGCATCAGGTGCATTGGTCATCATTTGCCAAAATGCACACCGAGGTATCTTCACTACAGCTTACATGTCAGCATTACATGATTATTCATTTTTCATTCCCCACATTCCTGTTACATATTCATGACATTTCCCAACACCTATTAGTATATATACATATCCTTATCAGGTCTTGGAGGAGCTTCATTGAGGGTGGTGGTCTCTGCCTGGAGCCCCCAAAGTTCTAAGTGACTGCCTTGTGAACTCCTTCAAGACAATTCACTTGGTTATACAATAACTGGGTGTTGCTTGGCTGTCTGTCTCAATTCCCCTCCTCATTGTTTCTTTACTTTGCTTGGTTAGTCTTTTTAAATCATTTGGCTCAGCTGTATGTAATTTCTATGCTACATTCTGTTTAGTTAGTCCCTTTAAATCACTTGGCTCAGCTATATGTAGCTTCTGTGGTACATTCTGTTGAAATACTATCAGTCCTTGTTGCATCTCTAAACCCCAACATCAAGATCACTGGAGGAATACAGATGTCTCTCAGCCCAAGGACCACTGCTAACTACCTCTGTTGGTTTGTTTGTCCTCAGGTAGGATCTGCCCTGAAACCAGTTCAGATGTGTGTCCCCACTGCAAACTTCTGCAGAGAGTTTCTGAAGGGCTGAGAGGATGAAATACATGATCTGCTTCTAGATATCTTGATGTTCTAGTAATATCTTCCCTTCATTCCTTCTAAGCATGGCTGATGACATAAAGTTCCAGCCAATAAATAGTCAGGCCAAGATCTTTATGCTAAGGCAGACAGGGAAAGACATTTTCCCAAGCATTTAAGGCTTATTTTCAGAAATGGGCTAGAGACTGCCTTTTGGCAGCTCTGATAAAACTGTTGATGCATTTTCTCCAAAGGAGGTTAAACAGAAAGTGTAAAATGCATAAGCAGGCCTAGAAGGGAGGCCAAGATATTCGCTGTCTTTAGGGAAGACACCAGTGTATAGGACTACAGTCAGAATGTTCCTCTAATTTCTGTTGCTCATTCTATGACAATCATAGGCTATTCAGCAGCAAGTCTTGGTGAAACTCTAAAGTCAAATTTTGCCATGGAGTCTAACAGGGAGGACCAGCTCTTGGAGTGCAAGACCTTGGTGGTTTAACCCCCCTTCAGATTAGAGGGGCATAGGAGCAACTGCATCCTTTCTGGGAACAATGTTCCTACCAAGAAGCAAGTATGTGAACAGCAAGAAGTATCTTAGTTGTCTGCGCATCTCCGTGAGTCCAGGTCCTTTAGACATTACTTGAGCAGAATGGTATTGACCTCCCTACTGAATTTAGTGAAGTTTTGAAGCCCTTCTCCCTCCACTTGAAATTGCAGCAGAGATTTGGGGTATAGCTGACATCCCAACTGTAAAACCTACAATATAATAAAAGATTTCCTACTTCATAAGCATGGTCCTATCAGAACTGAAATGACATTTGTGAGAAATGTAGGCACCTGATTGGAGGACTCCCACATAAGGTGGAATCAGCTGCCATAAATTCCCTGTAGAAGTCAGGGGAAAAAAAACCCAAAGAAAACCCAGAGAGAGGACTGCTAGGGCATGATTCATTTCATTTCATTTAGATGTTTCAAAACAGACCAAATGAATTTATCTCTATTTCTTTTAACAATCATAGAAACAGAATTTTTAAGGATGGAAAAAACCTCTAAGACCACAGAGTCCTACGGTTAACCCAACACTGCCAAGTCCATCACTAAACCATGTTCCTAAGTGCTAAATCCATGCAGTTTTTGAACACTTCCAGGGATGGTGATTCCATCACTTCCCTGGATGGCCTGTTCCTATGCTTGACCACCCTTTCAGTGAAGAAATTTATTCATATCCTATCTAAACCTTTCTGGGCACAACTTGAGGCTTGTTCTGTTGCTTGTTACCTGGGAGAAGAGGCTGACCCCAAGATCACTACTACCTCCTTTCAGGAAGTTGTAGAGAGCAATAGGATCCCCCAGGAAGCTCCTTTTCTCAAGCCTAAACAACTGCAGCTCCCTCAGCTGCTCCTCATAAGACTTGTTTGTCAGTCCTTTCAACAGCTTAAAACCATAATCGAGTCTGCATTACTAGTTAATGTGTTGATATGTATAATAGAATTGTGGAATAGTCCAGGTTGAAAGGGAACTTGAAAGGTCATCTGGTCCAACCTTTTAGGGGAAAGGGAGCCCTAATGAGGTTATCTAGGACCCTGTCCAGTCACATCTGGGAAAACTTCCAGTGATGGGAACACCTCCATGCCCTTGTGGAGATTGTTCAAGTGCATGACTATATCCACTGTAAAAATTTTCTTTCTTCTACTGGTATGATTATATAGTAGATATTTGATGTCAGTAGAGATTAACCCCTCTTTGAGTATCTGGCCCTTTGATTTAACTGCTTGGTCCCTTAAAATATTTGCACTAAATTTCTGTCTATATGACCTGCTTATAGGGCCATTTTTGGAGTAGTTCTGAGATTACTATATTTCTGAAAGAAACTGGGAGAAGGGAATGGACATTCGTTGTAGTAAATGGTTAAAGTGGACTTGCTTCTTAGTACGGAGATCTTGCCAAGCAGAAAATGGACTGGAGTCTTTTTGTATTGGAACCTCTTCCTAGAATGGCTGCCATGAAAGGACTCTCCATTGCCTTCTTTGGGGGAGGTGGTATTTGTGGAGAATCTGAAGCTGCCAGTAAGGGGCAATATAAAAAAACCCAAGTATCTAGTCTTTGGTCTGTTCTATCAGGGAGAAGGTAAAGAATGAAAAGATATCAGAAAATGCAACTTATCTGGGCACTTCTGAAGAATGTACCTTTGGTTACCAGACAAGTCAATACAACTGTCAGCTCATCCTGTGTTACTTTTTCCCCAACCCTTATGACTCAGCTAAGTATTTTCATAGGAAAGCCCAACTTCTTAACTTTATTTCCACCAAGAGGATAATTCCAGAGTCTCTAGCCATAGCAGAGAAAGTAATTAGAACCAAAGAAACAGCAGGCTGGATGTACTTGTGTTCTTTTCCATTCTGCTCAGTTTTCAGTGGTCTTGAAACATTGCAAAAGTTCTGTGGCTAACAAAATTAATCTTAAAAATAAAAATTGTGCTGTCTATCAAGGGAAAGATCTATCATTTTACAGTTGATGGTTGAAAAAAAATAAAATCTGATAATGCAGAAGAATGTGTTTTGGAACTGGGAGAGGCTGTCTCACCAAGGAACCTCAGCCCCTAGGTTTGGAGGCCTGGCATGAGACAGTAAACCACATGTTCCTTGGGATGAGTGATTATTAGTGACAAACAAAAGCAGTGCTGGCAACCCCAGACTTTCGACACTCATGAGTCAGGACCCCAACCAGTCAAAACTGAGAGATGTGCAAAGAATGTGTTTTGTGTTGTTTTTATTTGCTTGTGGGTGGTTGAGCATTCAGGGCTCACATTTTTGTTTTCTTTGTAAGAGTTGAGACAGTGAACAAAGCCTTGCTGTTGGGTATCAGGGGCAAGAAGGCTAGTTACTATGATACCTATGATGAAACCGCAAAAGGTTGCAAACCCACATTGTTTGTTTTGAACCTGAGCTTTCTTTCCATTTGCTAACCAATGATTCCTGATGGTTATGGATATATTTGTTAGCCATAGTTAAGAGTTGCTTGGAAATTCTGTCTTAAAAATGGAAAATGTGGTTCTCATAAAAATCAAAATTTACCACAGGAAATTGGTTTAATTTTTTCATTTTTTTCTGAAATGTTTCCATCAACACATAATGTTTGTTGCCTCAAGCTGGGAGGATCCAGGATGCTTGGTGAGTTGCTCGATAGAACCCTAATGAAAAAAAAGAGATTTATTTAGTATTACTGTTAACCCATGTCCTCTGAAAGTGCTAAAGGGATTACTTTTTGAGTTCTAGACCCTCATTTTTTCAAAGGTCAGAGCTGAGCTCTTCAGTTGCCATTCAAGGCTTATGACATACTACTATTTGTCTTCTCTATGAGATGCATCATAGATGCTGTCACACCACATGGAGGTATGATCTGAGCTGACCGCCTAAATGGTTGCCTGAGCTATAACTTGCTTAAAATACAGAATTCCTGCTTCTTTCCCTGTTTCGAAGTGTGAAGGGATTTGGACATACCCAGTTTTCTCACTACATAGACAGAAATTCGTCTCTTTGGTCAGCTGTGTTCATAAGTACTGTTGAAGCTGTTTGCATAAAGACATTTCTACTTATAGATTGTTTAAAAACCAATAATTTTGCCTACTCAAGATATTTTGTTTGGTTATCCAATATGCTTCATTTTTCTGATTATAGACAAAACCAGATAATAATCAAATGGTTCAATGGTTGAAATTTCAGATAAGCTAATATGTCCTAAAGTGCTCAAAGTGACATCTTCATAAAGATGTGATGAGTCTTTGACAGGGAAGCTTTGCTGTCTGATCATTCAGGTGGCACTCTGGCAGATGCACACTCCCACCCTTTGAGACTGTCAATGCTGGCCAATGCCCCTTCATTGTAGGTGGCTCCAGTGAGCCCTTTGGGTGCCCCATCTGACTCCCCACATAGCCCACTCACACACAGTTAGACCAGATTTCCTTACCAGTTTGACCCCAAGTTTCCCATAGCAGAGTTTCAGACCTCTGGTTCCTTTATGTAGTATTATCATGGTGCAGCAGCAGCTTGAGCTGGTGCCTTCAAGGAGGGACCCTGGGGTTTTATACCCTTACCGTCTTTGTGTGTGAGAGTCTGGGTTCTTCTAGCTGAGTACTGTGCTCCTACCATGCCTCTGAGTGCCCATCCACCTGGCTGGTGCCACAGGTCCCCATGCCCTTTATTGTTTGAAGGATCAGTGCCAGTTCACAACCTCTTGCCTTGGACTCCCGTCACCCAAAGCTCAACCTGCAGCTGGCAATGGAGCTGCACACCGAGCTGCCTGCACCATATGTATTCCTCAACACTTCAAATATTGGGAAAAATGAAAGTCCACAAGAATATCAGTTTATTTCTTTTTTTCTCATAAATGACTAGATTTATGAGAGGATTTAGTCACCAAATTGCCTTGCTTCCACTATATCCAAATGAAGGGACAGAGGCATATCCAAAAGGACATAAGGCAGCTTTCCCAAAGTTTGAACTGGCTTCTAGATGTACTTGTGCATTTTCAAAGAGAGTGGAAGGATTCTAAGGGTCTGTGTGCATTGCCAAATGAAAAAAAGCTGGCAAGTGAGCTTGGGCACTGAGCCCCAGTCATCCACAGTGCTGAAGAGATGGATTGCTCTCCATTGCTGTTTCAGACATCCCTCAGAGATTCTCTCCAGGGCAGACGTACTATAAAGTGAGGGTTAAGATTTGTACAGTGAGGACAAAGGCACATGTGGACCTCAGATCCCAGCTCAGGCACTTGGATTTCATTCATCTCTTAAGACACAAAATTGTGCGTAAGAGGTAGGAATCTAACCTTGAAATGTCGCAAAACTCAATGCTCTTTGAAAATCCCTACTTGTGCTGTATCAACAATTCACCTTTTGTCTTCTGAACCATTTTTTTCTGAGTATTTGTCTAATTTGTGATGTTGTATAGACCTAGATTATTCATGAAAAACTCAACTCTCAGCAGTATATATTTGGAGGACTGACTAGTGACCAGGAATTTATAGGAGTCTGCAATCGAAGTCAAGGGGATTTGAAAACAGTTACGACCTTCAAAAGCTTTGCTTGGGAAGTACCATGTTAGATGAGAATGAGGGGAAGACACTTGCATTACAAATGCCCAAATTTTTAAAATCTTAGAAGACTTTGGCTACAAAAGCACACAAAGAAGGATGAGAATGGTGATTCAGAAACCCATCTCCACCTCAGTGGTTCTGTTGGGAAGAGACAAAATGATAGTGATCCTAATATTTTAGATTTTCTGTTGTCTGGTCATCCCTTGAGAAGAGCAGTGAGTGTTCTTTGACAGTATTTGAGATCAGACTCTTCTTTCTTTCTTTAGTCAATTAAATTGGTCACAGTTCTGCTTCAACCTAACAAAATTGCTACATGGTTTCAACTCAAATAGTTTTGAATTTGGTTTTGCTTTTCCTTGGACTGCTCCCCAGAACCCTTCCCTTTATCACTTTTTCTTATGCTCCTCTTTCTTGTTGTCATGTGCAATCATGTTAGAGCAATTAGCAAGCACTGGCCTGGCAGTCATTATAAATTACAAATGTTTCTTATGCTTGACAGTTACATGCTGGTTAAGCCAAACCATGCAGGACTGTGTGACAAACCCATAACATCTGTGTCCTGCCCCATCATATCATTAGAATGTATATATTCACAGAGTATGGTGCGCTGTTGGCTGGGAGTCTGAACAACAAACCATAAATAGGATAATGGCTTTCCTCAGTACATTATCATTATTCAAAAAACAAAACCTCACTTGTTTTTGAGAACCTTTTGGTTTCTCTAAATTTCTCCATGGAGATGGCTTTCCACTAGGGACTGATGACAAAGGTGCGCCTTTGTTGTCATCTTAACCACTAAAAGCCCTGTGCCCTGTCTGCGGTTCATGACATCCTCTCCGTGTCTCCTGTTACGTTTTCTGCCCTGCAATGCACAGTCCGTCCTGGCACTTTGTCAGGAGGACAGGCAGTCGCCAGCAGGTCATCTCCTCTCTGCTCAGGCTTGTTTAAGCTATATAAGGATGCTCTGTAAAGAAAAACAAACCCTGTCACCTTGAGGCATGAAGAAGGAAAGTCTGTTACTTATTAGTGTATTTTAACTCCAACAGATTAAACCTCTGATGCAACCAGGCATCTGGTAATTCCAGGACTAAATGTAGCATGATTTTTAAGCTCACTAAACAGGGATATAATGAAGAGGTTACTCAGCCTGTTAAGATGGAAGATGCTGGCTATGGAAGTCTGGGTGCAGATGCATTCCCATACTGTGATTGGTATAAGATATTTTAGACTTGGTATATACAGGAGGAGGTGGATCTCAACCACGTAAGTGGAATTAAATCAAAAACATTTCCATTAATTTCATAGGTTTTAATGATATTCTGCTTCTTTCAAGTTTCATTTTATAGAAAGTTACTCAGTGTGTTATGGGGCTTCTGCCTCTCTCAGCAAGAGCGGAAGACCTGGCTTCAACCTCAAGCTTCAACCTTTGACTTTGCAGCCTGTTACTGAGTTCGTGCACTTACTTGAGCCTCGATGTGTTTGCCCTCCTTTCTCAGTATTTGGGAACCAAATAATTTTGCCTTTGATTATCAAACCTTTACTGAAGAATAATGGTATGATGCAGTATATTGCCTGTGATTCCCACATGCAGTTGGTTACTCAAATTTAAAAAAAATACGTAGAGAAAGATACATTTCTTTTGGGTGGAGCTTTGCAGTAGTTCCTGAGCCCTGTTTTCATCACTACCTATTGGCAATTTAGAAATCAAAGGAAAGAGCTTAAAAAAAAAAAATCACCTGGGCTCTCCCTACTAGCAACACAGGTACCAGTTAGCACATACTGTGCATGCACTGGAGGGTGGTGTGGCCAAAGGACTGTTCCTAATGGATGGTATAAAAGAAGCAGTGCCATTATGAGATGGAAGGGTTAATATGTACAGAGATGAATTGTGCTGTGCCTCTTGTCTTTGGGCTGACAGAAATAGCAGAGTTGTACCTTGGTATGCAGTAATTTAGAGAAATGTTCAAGAGAAAAGGTTTCTTTAGTATCACAGGCAGTAAATGTTTCCTATTGCAGCCCTTACACAGTTTTAGGGGTAAATACCCTTTTTCTGGAAGATTTTGCTATGAGGAGTCAGTTGTTTCACTTAGGAAAGGCTTTCCTGCCACTTGCTCAAGACAAATGCTCTTCTCTCTGTCCACATTCCAAAGAGATTTCTCTCTGATATGTGAGGGGATTGCTAACACCCAGACATGGTACAGGGCTGCTGCAGACTGGAGAGAGCTCAGGGTGGGGGACAGTGATAATAAAGCCTGGAGAAGGAACAGGAGGTGTGTCCTTCTCTGGGCCCGTCCTTTGCTGCCGGTGCAGGTTCTCTTTTTAAGGTTTTAGTGTTCTCGATTTCAGAATAAACTTTTTGGATTCTTTCCACTGCCTTAGCCCTTTTGGGGCTACCTGTATGTATCTTACCACACATCAGCATTCAGATTTTGAAGGAATATCCCTTTTGGTTTTACCTTCATCAGAACATTTTAGAGAGATCTTTAATCAAATGCTATGTTGGAAATACTCTTGCCTGTAAAAGAAATAAAGTTCAGGAACATTTTAGACAACCCTATTCTAAGAATAGTGTTTACAGGAGAATGACACAGTTCTGACCTGCAGATTATCCAAGTGTTTCTGGGGGAATTAAGTATTTGTATGCCTTGTTTTTATCATTGTATTTCAGTAGCAACAAGTTAAACTTGGTTCATCACTGAAAACCCTGATCTTCACTCTTTCCTGCCACTAGCATTACTAGTTCCTGATGGTGGGCACCCATCCTATTCACTTCATGAGAAATAGTGTGAGAAAAGATGGCCTAGCATGCAAGATTGAAGAGCAAATGCATTTACTCATCTGAAAAGATGAAAGAAGTAAACCCTTGACACGGGCAAAATGAAACATGCATAGGAATGAATTTTTTTTTTTAAACTGCAGCCTTCCACAGCATTTAGTCCCACAGAATAGAATTAAAAAGTGCTTGGATGAGATGCAGAAAAGGCCATTCATTTACCTACAGACACCATGAGCACACTGAGCCTTGCCTGATGGCTGAATTGAAGTGATGTGGGTCACAGAACAAGGCTGAGCTGCCAGGAGAAGTAGGCTGGAAGGAGGGGATTGAGAGAAATTGAGAGCAGTTCTCAGGCAGCAACTGGAGTAAGAAACTGACTGGGGCACAGGAGAGGGAGAAAAAGAGAGAAAGATGTTTTCAGCCCTCGAGAAGATTGTGGCTATGGGGGCAGCTGACATCAAAGGCAACAAATGCAGAAGCAAAGACAATTGCATTGCTCAGAGGAAAGACAGTGAGCTAATTGGTCAAAACCTCCTGCATCCCAAAAGGCTGTGAGGTCATGAGAGGGAATTGCAATGAGGTGTGGGAAGCCCAAGAGAAGCAAATGAATGGGAAGGCCTTTGTTTTGTCCTGTCTTGGTCTTCTGTAGGGAGGAAGTATTTTCAAAAACCGTGGCAAAGCCAGCAGTATTGTTGGCTCTGAATGTAAAGAGATGACTGAGAGCCTCAAGGACTTGAACAGTGGTTGCCTTCAGATGGGGTGTGCTGGTTGAATCCAGGGAAGCTGTAAAGTTGGGGTTTCATGGTCAGTGTTTGTTCCTGGCAGACCACACCTGCCAGACCCACCTTGGCCTCCCCTGCACTCTTTCTCTATGCTGGTGCTGGATTTTATGGCCCCATGGCCACTTCCATCCACAGCTTGAAAATTAGTTTAGCAAACATAGTTTGAAAGAGTCTAGTTTGCCATGGCAGAGGATGCTTACAGACTGGTTTGAACTAGACATGCAGCATTAAGTGCTGGTCTGGTGCTCTCACAGAGATGGGCTGGAGGTGGCTACCATGAAGATGGAAGGCTATCAGTTGCTGGGGTGGGAGTGAAGTTTCCAAAGAGAAACTTCCAGTTTATCAATATAGGCTTTCAGTAACACAGCAAAGTCAAAGTTAGTGTTAGTGGAGTGAAAAACCAAGCCACCAGCCAGGCAGACTTTAGAACTTTTTTCTTGAAAAATTTCAAGTTGGTATTTCTAAAGCCAGACATGCATTCTTAGCCCTTGTGTATCAGAGTGAGCTGCCAATAAAACACAGTTCTAAAGATGGATAGCCCATTTGAGACATTGAGGTCCATTTGGAACATAAAGTGAAAAAGTGCAGGACAGGGTGCTAGGTGATTATTTTCCTTAAGGCTTTGAATGCCAAACTGGGGATTTATAGTTCTGTATATTCAGTCAGCACTTTTCAATGCACTAGGAGGCAGCTATCAGTAAACCAGATGGAGGGAAGACACATTCTTCTTATATTGTGACACATCCTGCCTCTGCCAGATAAGTCCATGCCAAAGCAGCTATAGGCAGGCTCTAGTGGTTCAGATGATCACAATGCTACATCCTGAAGGTGGGAGGCACAAGGGCTCTGACAACAAAAACCACCAGCCATCTCATGCTCAATTTCTAGGTGTCTTAATTCCTACCCTAGCCACCCACCCCTTCCCACTCTGCCTTTGCTTGAAACCAGCCTAGTCACAGTATCAGTCGGATTTACTCAGACTGAAAGCAAGCAGTGGGGGAGAGCGGAAATTCGGAAAATGCCACCTACCCAGTACCCGAAGGCAATAGCAGTGTGTGATCAATCATGGCAGGAACCCTGGAAACTTTTTGTCCTCCATGTGCCACTTCCCTCAGTGCACAAGATTTGCTCATAGCAATTCACACTGATGCGCAGGAAGAGACCATGGGTCAGCAAAAGAATAGTTCTGGGAAAACAACTTCCAAACGGGTCTCAATAAAATTAATCTTTTAGAATTAATCCATGAACATTAATTTTAAAGAAAAGTTGACTACTATGGAAAAGTGTATTTCTCAGGTGCATACCTTCGTTTTTGGAGGTCTGGGGACTACAAAAATCCTCAAGACTTGAAGAACTAGTCAAATTAATGGTGACAAACAATAGCCTCATATGTTCAAAACCTGAGTCAGACTCCAGCAAATCAAGACATTTCCTTAAAAATTGTCAGGCTCCCAAAGTAATTCTTTTTGGACTACTTTTATTTTTTACCTTTATACTCACAAGCTTTCCCCTTCCTTCATTCCCTCATGGTTTTGCTTCCCCTGCAATTGCAGGGGATTTTGGATGGAAGTAGGTGAAACCCTCAGGTAATAACCTGACTCTAGGGACTAGGGTTTTAAGAAAACAACCAAATATGCTCAGTCCCAGCCATTAAACCACAAATACTGTCAATACTATAAGAGTAATTTAGAACTTTGTTTTGTTGTTGTCAAGTTGTCAGAGAGTGATGTTGGGGCCCTCTGGGGCACTTTCTTCAGATCCTACCACTGAGCCTATAATTTCTTAAATCTGTGTTTGGGCACAACATGAGTGTTTGGTTTTGTTTGTTTTTTTTTTTTTATTTGTTTAATTTAATTTTTGAGCACCTGTGCCCTACAATCTCTATGTCCTCTTTTAATGTAGATTGCACATGTAGACCCTGCTTTGACACCTTCACTGGGCAAATGTAAGGGAGTTGCTAAGGTCTTTCTCATGGGTAAAATGGGAAGTGCCTGCTGTGTGTGTTTTAAAAGGTAAGCAGCCACAAAGTTACTGTTATTACTCAGCAATATTGCATTCATAAGACAAGTCCAGTGGCCAAAGCAATACACAGCCTTGAAGAACATTACTGATCATTTCCCTGCACTGTTGTTCTACAAATCTCCTTCCTTGTTATTCCACAACAGAAGTAGATTGGTCTATCCACATCTTTCTGCTCCCTATACTGCATTGTTTTTGTCACTCACTCGTTCTGCCTGACTGGCTATGACTAAGAGGCTTGGCCATTTGGCAGGGATATGGGAAGGCCTATCTGATGACAAGGTAGTGTTTCTTCATGGCCTTTACAGCCAAGATGAGAGATGGATGCTTTTCATGCAAATATGCATGCTCTTGGGTTTATTCCCTCCTCAACTGGAAGATCTGGACAGAGAGCAAGCATCTCCTCTGTGCTTTCTCTGCCCTTTCCCAGGTAGTGACATTGCACTACCTGTCAATTTTCCCATCCCTGGTAGTTATCACAAGTTTGGTAACTCTCTTCACTAGTGTGGTTGCCATCTACCAGCAGAGTTTGCCATTGCCATGAGTTTGCCCTTCTCAGCCACTGTGTGTGGCCTGAGTGGGGTTTCCATCAGAACTGTCTGGGTTTAACCCTATTACATCATTTCTCAATAACATGCCAGAAGGACTGGTTTTGAGCATTTTCACTGATATGCTCAGTGTTGGGGGTCAGGTTGACCTGAGTTATTTGAAGAATGGTGGGGATAAAGAACCTTTATTCACAGCAAAAACTTTGAACATCTTTTATGAATGTGTTTGTTCAGAGCCCACAAGTACTGCTGGACAACCTTTTCCTCTGGAGTCTGACAGACCAGATTTCAGCCAGACACTGAGATGTGTCAAGTTGGGAAATGCTGACTGTTGACCAAACAAATAAATAAACCAAGTCAGTCTATGCAAGGCACATGAGACCAGGTTGAGTTGGGTATTTTGGTGTGAGCTGGGTGGTCCCAAATCAGTGATGTTTTAGTGGTGGCTCACCATTAATCTACATCTGCATGAATTGTTCCTGTCCTGGTAAGGAGCTGTAGGTTGAGTTTCTTACCTTTTTCCAGCTCCCTCTCCCTGTCTATTCTCAATGGGTGGCCACTCTATCTGGATCACAAGTGATATAAAGCAGTGATTGCTTCTTTTAAGAGAATCACTGAGCTCCACTACACAGTACTGTGAATGGGGAACCGCACTGGAAGGATAGGTTGGCCAGGAATGGCTGCTCAAAGATAGGAGTGCAAGCCTGAACCTTGCTTCTCCATAAGCTTATTTGGACTACATTGGTGTTAATCTCCCAAATTTTAACCAATTGAAGGTTTTCTATCTTGACCTGTTCTCTCTCCCTGGACACGCAAAATAAATGTAGCTACCAAGATTTTCCCTAACTAAGTGTTTAAAACTACCTTCACTCAAAAATAGTCATGAAGACTCTGCACATGAAATTCCAGTTTAATATTCTTTACTTCTTGGCCACATGTTCTTGTAGTCAGATTTTTCTTAGTAAAGATATTTAAAGCAAAGGGGTGCCAAATAATAACAACAACAAAAACAAATAAATCTATCAAAAAAACCAAACAAAAGGCCTTCTGATTAAACTCCACAAAGTTTAATAGAAAAAAAGGGCTATTTGGTGACAAGCATTGAAGGCTGCCAAGCGCTTAATGAATTTGCAGTGGCTGTTGTAACCTGGCAGACAGTTCTGTCCCAACTGTACCATACTGCTACATGTCCAGATCTATTCCTAATTTGCCCATAATACTGTATGTACAGTGTTGTGTCCTTTGATGTGTGGTATGATCCTGGCCTAGTCATGCAACTATGTGTCTGGGAAAGGAATCACTCAGTTTTAAAAGATCTGATCACTTCGTTTAAAGCCCCTTGTCCAAATGACTCCTCAGAAGCTGCTATGGAAAGCCTTTGGGAAAATCAGGGGATAGGCACATCTGAACTGTCTCTGACTTTACCTTCCCCAAGTTTGATAACCAAGAACTGATTCCATCAAACTTTTGAACAATCGAGTCTTCATCTCTCTGCATAGATTTTGTGTTAGCAGATCTCAGTCATCTTCTTCACCACTGATTTCCTTCATGGTCAATGCATATCTATGGAGATATTAATTTCTGTGACATGTAAAGTAGATCAGAAGAGTAGGATGGATGGTTGTAATGACAGCCTAGCACAAATGCTGACTGCTGCATGGAACTGATGTAAAGCTAAGTGAGATGCAAGGCACAGCCATTGTAGATACTTCTGTTACTGAAAGCGAGTGAGAAAGGGGAGGATGCTTTGTGAGTGTTACAAACACTGGCTTGTTTCTTGGGTTCATTTCTGTTATAAACACTGACTTGTTTGTTGACTTTATTTCTGTTGTGCAGATATGATGTGCTTGCAAAATGTCACTTTGCTTCTGAATGGCAATATCTGGTTGATAGCTGTTGATATGATTTGTGAATCTTGTTTCAAAAGCCCTGCAGATGCTGCACATCCCTTGCAGATGTTGTCAGTGAAATTGGTTCACCTGGCTAAATGAAACACACTAAGTGTCCTAACAATTTTAGCTGTGCTTCTCTTAAATTTCAGTTCTTGTTTCTTGGAAGAGGTTTGTAAAGCCTCCTTAGGACTGTCTTACAGAATTAGAACACTGCAAGTTAGCTGTTATTAGCCTGGCTTTCATTTAAAAAGTTCTAACTGATTTTGTATACTCAGTGAGTACAGCCTAGTTAAAACAAACTATGCAGGACTGTATGACAAACCCACAGAGGTGGCCCAAACTGTTACAGTATTACAATCTGTATTTCACAATACATAGTACCGTGTCTGCTCTGACTCACAAACCATAAATAACATAATGGATTTCCTCAGTGCAATATGATTACAGAAACAAATCCTCTGTTATTTTGATGACCTTTAGTTTCTCTAAATTACCTCATAGGTACTTGGGTACTTTGGTCTTTTGACTGTCATTTTCTGCTATGAACCAATGACAGAGATGTGTATTTTAACCATCAAAAACTCCCTCTTTGTGGTACATCACATCCTCCCTAAGTTTCCTCTTAGTAGGTCTGCCCCATGATGCACATACAACTCACTTTTCTGTGTACAGGCAGGAAGAGATCTGACAAATTACTTTCTTGGGCTTCTTGATATATTTGAGAAATCAGATACAAAATCATACCCCATGGGGAAGGAAGAACCTCATCCTTTCTTATCTATTACACCAAGGGGGGAGCAGCCATTGGCTCTTTAATTTCCTCCTCCTCCCCATCCATAGTTCACCAGCAGAAACCCCTGATTTCACAATATCTGAGTATTAAGCCACAGAAAAAAGGAGACCTCCACATTGGGAAGATGTTAAAACACAGAAGTAGAAAGGTATATAGATGCTTGTAAGCTTTCGGTCCCTAGGAGAGGAGCCCAGACTCTTGAGGTGGTCATCCTGGACATCCCCTATAATGGAGTTATATGCCTACTCCTAGCATCAAGGAACAAACATACTGTTGGGAAGCCACTTCCATCTAGTCAGGAGGAAGGGGTGAGGATGCAGGGGTGCCTTTGAATCCCCACTCATAGAAATTTTATTCTATTTTTTATAAACCCATGTTATTTCCCATAACACAGACAGAAAGTGGCGGAGTGAATGGCTAAGCCAACAGATCTTCAGTCAGGGGTGACAGTGAGCTACATGCTGTAATAATCATTGAATCCTGGGCTGGAGAGATCCCCAGTATGAGTATAATTCAGGCTGTGGGCTGAAAACACTGAGAACAGCCCTGAGGAGAAGGACTCGGAGATATTGCTGAATGAAAAATTGGACTTCCTTGCAGCCCACATAGCAACCACATGCTAGACTGCATCGAAAGCTGAGTGGCCAGCAGGTTGAGGGAGGCAATTTTGGCCCTCTGCTTTCATGAGACCCACCTTGGGTACTGCATCCAGAAGGACATAGACCTGTAAGGGTGAGTCCAGAGAAGGGTCACAAAGTCCAAAGGATGAGCACCTCACTTAAGAGGAAAGGCTGAGAGAAGTGGGTTTGTTCAGCCTGGAGAAGAGAAGACTCTGGGGAGACCTTAGAGTGGCCTTCCAGCACCTAAAGATGAGGACAGACTTTTTATTGGGGCCAGCTGAGATAGGACATGGGTTAATGGTTTCAATGAAAAAAGAAGGTCAATTTAGACTAGATATAAGGAAGAAATGTTTTATGATGAGGGTTATAAAACCTGAAATATTGCCCAGAGAAATTGCAGATGCCCCATCATGGGAAATGAAAGGAACAGAACGGAACTGAACAGAATAGAATAGAATAGAATAGAATAGATTAGAATAGAAATTTCAGTTGTAAGGGACCTACAATGATCATCTAGTCAACCGCCTGACCAATTCAGGGTTGACCAAAAGTTAAAGCATATTATTAAGGGCATTGTCAAAATGCTTCTTAAACAAAGACAGGCTTGAGGTATCGACCACTTCGTTAGGAAGCCTGTTCCAGCATTTGATTACTCTCTTGGTGAAGAAATGCCTCCTAATGTCCAGTCTAAACCTCCCCTAATGTGGCTTTCAAACATTACCACATATCCTATTACTGGACCCTGACCAGAATAGAGCATCACCTCCCTCCCCTCTTCACCTCCTCAGGAAACTGTAGAGAGCAATGAGGTCACACCTCAGCGTCATTCTCTCCAAACCAGAGAAGCCCAAATACTCATAGCTGCTCCTCACAGGACATTCCTTCCAGACCTTTCATCAGCTTTGTTGCTCTCCTCTGAATGCATTCAACTACTTTCATGTACTTCTTAGGCTATGGGGCCCAGAACTGTACACAGTAGTCCAGGTGAGTCTGCACCAATGCTTAATGCAGTGGGATTATCACCTCTCTTTACCAGCTGGTCATGCTGTGTTTGATGCACCCCAGGATGGGGTTTGCCCTCTTGGCTGCCAGGCCACACTACTGACTCACACTGCACCTGCTGCCAGCCAGCAACCCCAGATCCCTTTCCACAGGGCTGCTCTCTGGCAAAGTGTTCAAAGGCAGGTTGGACAGGTTTTGAGCAACCTGGTTGAGTGGAAGGTGTCCATGCCCATGGCATGGGTGTTGGAACTAGATGATCTTTAAAGGCTCCTACTGACCCCAACCATTCTGTGATTTGATAGTTCTATAAACCCTGATCCCCTCAACAAATGTGTAACAACTGGTTGCATTGATTTCTCCACTTGCATGAAGTCCAGAGTCTTAAATTCTTTCCCAAGGGTCAGCTTCTTTCCTGGCAGCCACACCGGGCAGGCACTTTTCTTTCATCTCAGTGCTAGAGGTAGGACTGACAAGTCAGAACATGGCCCCTGCTTTCAGACCTGCTCTTTGCTATGTCAAAGCCATGAGCCTGCCTGCAGTGCTGCTCTCCTAGTGCCCTAGTGCAGGAGAAGGTAGAGAGGACAAAAATCTAACTGTAGCTGATGCTTTGGCTAAAGTGTCCTCTGAATACATACAGGGTGGTATACCAGCATCCTTGCTGCCTGTGCCCAAGGGATGACCTGCTTGCTGGTAGAACAGCACCTCTTGTAGTGCCCCAGGTGGCTCCTGGTGCCTGTGAGCTGCTCAGCAGTTCTCTGTTGTAGTCTTGTCTGTCTGAGAGGTGAAAATCTCTCATTTTGCCGTTTTAAGACTTGAGGCTAAGAGAGAGCAGTGCCTCTGGCTCAGCTTCCTCAGTCCGGGAAGAGGCTTTCGGTCAGCAGCTGTTTGGGTCATGGAGTGAGGGTCTGGCAAAGTTTTTTAATGACTAAAAACTCAAAATCCTTTTTTTTTAATTGTGAAAACTTGTAGGCTGGAGTCATCTGCTGAAGGCAGGAAGAAGGAAAATATTTTTCCTTTCTTATGATCAAGCTGCTTCCTGCAGAACATAAGCCTTGTAACTAGTGTGCTGAGTCTGGCAACAAGTCAGTCCCAATGTCAGAATAGCTGTTGGCAGAGAGCAACCAGGCTCACAAGTTTTCAGAATATTTTCTTTTTTCTCTCCTCATCGTGATTTTCCTTTTTTACCCAGGAGAAAGAGATTGGTTGGTAACCTCTGAAGATATAATAGTGTCGCATTTCATTTGAGATCAGGGCATGCAAGCCATTTACTCCATTTAAAGCTATTGTATTCCAAGATCTATGAAGTACTGTGTATATTATAATTGCCTTCAACAAACATGTTACTGAAATTGCAGTGTTTCAGGGTGAACCATATAATCAGTCTTCTTGGAAGTTTTGGAGACAGGAGTTAATAATGGGTTATCTTCTCAATTATGCTATGATAGACCATTTCCTATCTGGAAATAGGTCATGTCAAATAGTAGCAGCAGCTATATTTTGCTATTATTTGTAACATTCAGTAGCTGCTATCAAAACAAAACCTCATTTTGCTGTGTGTGTCATGCATATGAGAAGCAAAAGGAGCCCTTAGCCTACAAACTTTGCTAAAAGTAAGATGCAGTAAGTGGATGGACCAAAAAGTTTGCAGTGGATTAGATGTAACAGAATTAATAGCATGACCCAGTGATTGACTGTGGCTGGCAGAAAGCTCCACCACACTTTGAAAACTTTGTCAGCTGCACTTTATTTTTCTGCTTTTATGAGGGACTGACTTCCAGGCCTTAAAGGGACAACAATGTATTGAAATGATTTTAGGATTGGGATACTGTCTTTGGGTGGGATTTCCGTAAGTATCCTTGTGAATCAGAGGGTAAGTCAAGAGCTGTGGGACTCAACACTGTTTTTACAAGTCCAAAACTACCCTTCTGACACTGAGGCAGAACACACTCAATTAGGATGTGTTACAATTCATTCACATTTCTCAGAAACGTGTCCCTCCATGACAAAACAGCCTACAGGCTTTCCTGATAAATTTGAGCTTTGCTGCTGAGCTCAGGCTACCTAAAGATGTTAGGAATATTTTTTTTTGGCATGTGAAGATGAAAGTGCACCAAGAGATGAAAGTACATTCAAGGGACTCAGAATTCCCAAATTAATGTGAAGTCACTGTGCTTAAATTGTGATTCAGCTTTGAAAAATGATGCTATAGAACCAGCAATGTGCAGGCTCTTGTTAAAAGTGTCTTTCTGACTCAATGTCATACACACTCCCTCAGAAACAGCTTTATATGTGATGCAGAAAAGGGCAACGTGCAGTCTCACAAAGTCATCTGTACTGACATAAGGAGCAGAAATGCTCTTCTCAGAAAAGTTTGCCTCTTCATCTTACTGTTAACTACCTTCTAATACAGGACACACTAGTGCAGATGGCATTTGCCCTTCAACATTGTTGCACTGCTTAGGTCATTTCTAATGTTAGAAATAGAGAAATATAAATCACATTGGAATATAAAAACCAAAGCTGCTATAGTAAGAGAGAAGTTCCCCACCACCTACTAATGAGTCAGATTTCATTGTTTCTAAAAGCTTTGAGCACACCAGAAATTAAACACAACAAGCCACCTTGTCTAAGAGCATTTCCAATCATCTTTCTGTACCAATTTAGGTTAAACTGAATCCTTAGAAGTTTGCAAATGCCACAAAGAGCTGATATCACCATAAAAATGGTGGTACAATTCCACATTAAGGACTTCTTTACTTTTAAGTGCCACTAAATGAGAGAGAGCTGCTAGAGGAGTATGCTACTGCTTGACTTCAAGCTCTGTGCAATTATTGCCCTTCATATTCTGTCGAGGGTAGTCATTCCCTCCAGCAATGTAAGCAAACAAGTGAGTATTTTTTTAAAGACAATACTGAACAGGAAACAAATAGAGAAAACCACTATGTATTAATTCATAGTAGTAAAAATATAATGCACAGTAGGCTACTTGTGGCTTTGAGCAATTCAGGGTTTTCTGATGTGCTCTGACATTTTGGTATGTGAATGAGGTTTTCTGATGCAAGTAAGTGCAATTTCCTAGCTTGATGCTAATGTCTCTGAACAGAAGGTGGAGAATAGTAAAAAGTCATTCACAAGCATGAGTGGTCACTCTCTTGACTTAAGGAAATGCCAGCGTGGAAAACAATAGATTTTTCCTGTACACATTGATATTTTATCAACATTCAATGTTCGGCTATGAAAGAAGGGGATTTTATTCTTCAAAATATGACTCTTGCTACTTCACTGTAGTAGATACCCCTAATTTTTTTTTTTAATAATGGATCTTTTCTGGACCCCAGAATCCCATAAAATCCCACCCAAAGTGCCAGTTCATGGTTCTAAAAGTTTGAAATACATTTTTTCCCTATTAAGGGAAATTCCCCTTTCCCCAAGCACTTCTGTCTTTCCTTGTTCAGAAACATTTCCAGCTGGAGCACTTGAGGGCTTGTCTGAACAGCAGCTGGCACGCAGGTGTTTTAGTAATGTAAAATGAAATTGTCGTTAAGGCATCCTCAGCCTTGTCATTACGCTGTTACCGCCTTCGGATATTCAGAGATCAGCCTTAAAATCCAGGATATGAGACGGAAATGAGCAAACACATCCTGCTGTTGTTCTGCCTGCCTAGGGATTGCCCGGCAAACATGTCTGTGCAGGTCCAGCCATTCTCCAGCTCTCTAGGAAAGGAGATCTTCTTTACGGCTGGTAATTAAGACTATAAATCTGTTATTTCTTCCCGCATTGCTTTTTCACTCAGCTGTCACTGTTCAGCTGCTGTGGCAACTTGGTCCTGCCCTCACCAATTCATTCTACTCGCTTCTTGCCGGAGCTCCATCCGCTTTCCCCTGTCCAATCTGTTTTCTTTCTTCACACTTCTCTGTGTCCGTAAGTCCTGCTTTCTCTTGCCTAGCTATTTCCCTGTCCCCTCTTGGTTCTTCTTTCCTTCCACCCAGTCAACACTTCTGGATCAAGCTACCATCCAGCCATGGTTTTCTGCTGATTTTTTCATTCTCGTCAGGAACGGATATAGAAAAGGGGCAGTGTTGTCCTACGGAGACAGCGGGATAGGATTTCTCCTCATTGGAAACAAGCAGAGACAGAAACTCTTCTCAGAGGCGGCTCTTTCAGTTATTCCTTCAAACATTTGGGAAAGCAAGCAATGATCTTTCTCTGGACAGACTTACTCCGACACTGCAATTCATGGAAACCATTGACCATTGCGGATGAAAGTCACAAATTCAAAGGAATATTTTTGGATTTAAGACTATTAAAGGCTCCTTCAAAATTCCAATGCGAACAGAGCTGCCAGAAAACTTTGCTGTGTGGCAGCTTCTTACGTTTCAATTGTTGTTTCCATTCTGCGCTCACAGGAAAAGTCTTCATTAAAAATGGGAGGTGGTGGGATACGCTGTAGAGACTGGCAGCTGATAGAGAGATGGAACAAGGTGAACACAAGCTCAAGTGACTCCTCTGTTATAGTAAAATCAGAACTGCACAGAGATGGAACTGGATTGTGCCTCCCACAAATTTGCAGTCATCTGCTCTCTCCCTCCACAGATTCAGGAAACTCCTAGAAAAACGTGAGTCTTAGAAATGCAGAATGAAATATCAAGTCTATAGCAGCAATCATAAGCTCAGTCCTTTGTGTCTGACAGAAGGGCAGGGCAGTATTTTTTGATAGATCCAGAAATATTAGGGAAAATGTAGGAAAGGGGTAAGATACTGCCAAATCTTGTAAATATTTTGAAAATCCTAAAAATTCATATTTTTTAGCTTTATTGCTCCAATCTTTCTATCGAGTAAATGCACAAAATCAAAGCTTTCACTTAAAAACACATTAAAAATTCTAAGCCCTTACAGCTGCATGAAACACCATTGTAAACTGTGAATCCCGAGAGCTTGAAAGATTGAATAAAGAGAACTCAAATAGATAACTTTTAAAAATTTGGGGTTTCTTTTAAGGCTCTTGTAATTTTGGACTGGCACCTTATAATTCTCAAATGTCTGAGGTTAGCAGTAGTTATGGGTGCCTAGTGGAGGCTTGCTGTGCACTGCAGCCACATGGCACTGGGTGGCTGCAATGTCGGCAAAGGAAGGAATAACTCAAGCTTGTGCACGAGGCTTACACAAGGGAGAGAAAATGCCATTGGTAGCTGGTAAGAGAAACTTCCTGGCAGTAAGAGCTGTTATTTTGTTGTTATTTTGTCTGACATTAGCAGTGAGATGAACTGAGTGATCTAGGAGTATTTTGTTATCTCTTACTTCTAGGAACCCTGGAGCCACAATGCCACTTGGAGAAAATTTATGGACAGCTTTTCAAAACAAGCAGGCGAAACATGAATGTGCATCCAAAGGAAGCTTGGGCAAAGATGGCTTTGGGTTTTTTTCTTTCTTTTTGCTTACTGGTCAAAAGACAAACATTTCAATAAATGAATAATTAAGCTTCAATTGAAATGTTTCAGTGTTAATGCTTCATATGCTACATACCCTTTTCTGTTATTTAAAAACCCCACAAATTTCTCTTTACCTTTTGAAAGATGCCATTTAAAACAGAAAAAAACCAAAACAATATGATATTTTGCAAGTGGTAGAGTTGCTGTCAGCTCTTTGTCATTTTTGCCAGAGGTCACAGCTTTTTCAGCTGCAGCTTAAACTAATGAAGAGATTTGTCTCCTCTGCAATTGTATATTTGAAAAGAGAAGAGGTTTAAATGTGCATGTGCCCTGAGTGAACATTTTCTGTGCTCTTGCATATTTGTCTGTGGCCTTATGAAGGGGATGTAATTATTTTAAGGGTTTTTCCAAACCTTCCTTAGTCACATTTTTTTTGCTACTATAACTATTTTGTTGTTATGGTAAAACTTCATGTTTTACAGAGTGAGCCTCAGAAATTTAAGCAGTTAATGAAAAAATAATCTCACTGAAGTAACATAGATATATTTAACATCCATGAAAAAACTTTGCTCCCATTGCTAGTAATGCAAACATGTATTTATAAAATTACTCACTGCCTTACTCTTTAATTTTTCATTAAGCTAAAATTTGGACTAAGAATAGCTGAAAGTGCTTGAATGGAATTCAATTCATCCATGCAGGCAACACAGACCCATTAAGAGTGCATATTTAATCCCAACTATTACATCCCAACAGACCTATTCCATGCTGCCCAGATTAAGCATGATGGACTTTTTTTTTAACCATAGATTTATTTATTTTGAAAGCCACAGAGACATAGCATTTATCAAAATAAACCTATTATCTCTGTACAGTATTTTCACTATACTTAAAAATATTTACACTTTTGGGACCAGAAATCTTGCTTGTTTAGTTAAAGTATTCAAACTCAAGGGGGTTTGGGGGCAGACATGCCCTTGTTTGATAGTAATTTCCAGTGGATTTCTTTCAAGCTAAGCAGGAAATATTTGCATGGGCTTGTTTATTCCTCTTGACTTCATGTTGTAGCTGTAGTTTGTTCTCTTTGTCTGTATTTTCTTTGGCTCAGAAAAGGGGGACTATTGGGCACTTCTTTTCCTTCCTTATGATCATTGCAATAAAATGTTTGGAGCTTATAGTAAACATCAAGGAGTAATTTTATATGTGCATGCAGGACTGGCTTAGCTTTTCTTCTTATAATGTTTATGTAAGCTTCATATTAAATATGTCTAGGAAATTCAAAGCGGGCTAATTATCCAGATTAATTGCTTTCCCTTTGCAATGACCAGTCATATTCCTACAATATTTAGAATGAGCTTCACAGCATGTGGAGTACACTGCTAGGAAACTCCTGTATGGAAAAGACATCTGTCGTTTGGCAGTGGAAAGCACATGCTTCATCACGTGGGTTGGGGTGATTATAGTGTCTCTGGAGCTGTAGGTGTTCAAGATGGCCACAAGCAAAACTTGTGTGAGATGCTGCAGAGCACAATACCCTGTACCATCTACAAATTTAGAAGTCTTTTTTTTTTTTTTGATTTAAAGCCCAAACAGAACATTCTTTTCTTCATTTGGGGCCCAATCCCCTAAGCCCTTATGTGATTCATTCCATAGGCTTAGAAAACCTCTGTTTTCTGCTTTTTTCTTTTCCTTTTTTTTTTCCATTTTTTTAGCGTATAACATTCATACAGTAAATATCAAAGGACAAAATACAGTTTGTGCAGAATGTGTCTGTGTTGTTAAAATAATTACAGGCATAGGCTGACTGCCTTTGTGGCCTCTCAGCTACTTTAGCAGTTCTGCATACGCAGTCACCTGGTTCACACATGAGAAAGCAATTTTGTGAAATTATCCATGAAATTTCACTTGGTATATTAACACACTGCTGAAAGTCCACAGTGATTTGTGAAAAAACATTTATTCTGAAAGGACGGGTATGGCAATTTAGTGTATTTAATACTTGCCAGCCTCTATACTGGCAAACTTTGCCTTTATGCTTCTTTCTGGAAAGTGCTGGGCTCCAGTAGTACCTTACCTGTGCACTGGGCCTATAATGGAGCAATCACTAGAAATGATCTGCCTGCTGTGTTCCTGCACCTCTGTCCATTGTCTGGATCATACTTAATCCTGTAGCTTTTGGCAGTGTGAATATTCCTGTTTTGGAGTAACATGATTGTGTCACCAGTCTGAATGCCACAAATACATGGTTCGCTGCCTCTACTCTTTGGAGTAACCTCATGCTTCCTACCAAAATTAGGCCGTTGATGTTGGACTCAAAAATCTTCTATTTTTTAAAAGAATTTAAACTCTGTGGAGAGCTCTGCATTTATTTATTTTTCTGCCACTGATTAATCCCTTCATTTGGTGTATTCTGGCAGAAGAATCTATCCAAGACAGGAACCAAAATCTCGTCAATAAAGAAACTCAAGCCAAGAGAGGTGAGGCTCTTACCTTAAAGGAAAACATCTCCTCAAACCTGTTCATCTAAATCTTGGAATAGAACTTAGAAATGCCTGCATTCATTTGGGCATCTAGAAAGGGGATACAGAATACAACAGTGAATTATATTCCAAAGTCTTACAAGATAAGTACATTTTGTGATAGCCAAGGTCATAGAGAAAAACAAAATTGAAGCTTCACAGTCAGTTCTCAGTAGGATGAGGTCTTTCAGTTCTGATGAAAGGCTTCTCATTTTGAGGACATCCCTTCATCATTTCTCTTGTCTTTTTGCAATGCACATGCCTGTATTCAGTTTGTGGTAGGGCTACAGGGGCGGCTTCAGTGAGGTGCTGCTGAAAGTCCCTACTGTGTCCAGCAGAGACAATGCCAGGTGTTTCTTCGTCCATCTTAAACCCACCACTGGCCAAGTTCGAGCCTGTCAGCAACAGTGGCAGTGCCCCTGGGACAACAGAGGCAGCAGCTGGAGACAGGAGTGAGATGGGAGTGAAACAGCCCTGCAAACACACACACAGAGGTCAGTGAAGAAGAAGGAGGAGGAGATGCTCCAGATGTTGGAGCAGAGATTCTCCTGCAAGCCTGTGGTGCAGACCATGGTGAGCAGGCTGTGCCCCTGCAGCCCATGGAAATCCACAGGGGAGCAGAGATTCACTTGCAGCCTGTGGAGGACCCCGCGATAGAGTAGCAAGGGAAGCTGTGACCCCATGGGAAGCCCATGCTGGAGCTGAATGTCAGAAGGACCTGTGGCCCTATGGAGAGAAGAGCCCACACTAGACCAGGTTTGCTGGAAGGACTTGAGACCTCATGGAGGACCTAGGCTGGAATATTCTGTTCCTGAGGAATACTATCCCGTGGAAGGGACCCATGCTGAAGCAGGTCATGCAGAACTGCAGCCATGGGAAGGATGCCCATTGGGGAAGATTTTGGAGGACTGTCTCCTGTGGGAGGGATCCACGCTGAAGAAGGGACAGAGTGTGAGAGTCCTCCCCCTAAGGAGGAAGGAGCAGCAGAGACAATGTGTGATGAAATGAACACAACCCCCATTCCCCATGCCCCTGCTCCACAGGACAAGAGAAGGGAGAAAATTCAGACATGAAGTTGAGGCTGAGGAAAAGGGAGTGGCTTTTGCAGGCATCCAGCCAGGGTCAAGCCACCCCAGTCCATCAGCTGTGGAAATGCTCCCCACCTGATCCATTTTCTCTTGCTTTTGAATAACCTTATTTTTCCTGGCAAAGACATTTAGAGCAGCTGCAGGTGAGAAGGTTGTATCCTGAATGTCATAGCTACGTGACTGCATTCTAGTAAATGGAGAATACTTGCATCTGTGGATGGCCCTACTCCATATGCACTCACAGTTGTATGGATTTATGTGTCTATATATGTAGACACTAAATCTTGAACAGACATTCTAGGAGCACTTTGCTGTTCCCAGATCCAAGTGTGCAGCCAGCCACATCCTGACCACAGTTTGGAGTGAGATACTATCTTTCCTGTTTCTCTTCCACCTTCTCACTCCCCATATTGCTGTTTTTCCCTTGGGAAAAGGAAATTTAGTGAGGTGAAGTCATTGAGGACTGATGGCACTTTTCATTTGGTCTTGTGTCTGGAGTAATTTGGAGTATTTCTGAGAACAAAGACTATTTACATGGGAGTGGAGGGAAACATAACACTTATTCTGTCAGGAAGGATAAAGACAATATATATTTTCTGTGGGGTTTTCTTCTATTATTATTTTAGAAATCTGTGTGCTCCATTTGTGCCTTTTATTTTTTTTTCCAATAATAATGTCATAGGTATTACAAATTTATTTTTCTGTGCTGTATATACTTGCATATTATATCAGAAATGTTATCCTCACTTAAAAATAAATTTTAAATGAAGAAATGGAGAGTAGAACTTCAAAGAAGTTTCCAAGGACATGTTTGTGATTTTCTTTAATATCTTAATATGTTTTCAAGAAAGAATAATATTCCTGAAGTATATTACTTTTTGTCATAAAGATTAAAAACAGACTAAACGAGATAATTGTTTTATTTTTCTTTTCAAGTAAAAGATTTACAGAATGAGGTTGGAAAATTGTGTGTAGGCTGATGTTTTATGTTGTAGCTGGTTATTACTAAGTGAGTCACTAAGTTTCCAGAGCTTGCCACACCTTAAGGTTAAACTGCCTCAAACCAGGCAACAAACTTAGTGGAGGTGCTTTGAATTATTTTTTTCTTTTCTTTTTTAATTTTTTTAATATGTAAAAAGACATATATTTAAACAATGTATAAAACTTTGCTGAGACTACTCAAATCCTCTTTCCTTAGAAAGCCTTTTCTTCTTACTTTCTGGTTTCTCTGATAACACTGAACATGACTAAAGAAATTAGTTAATTGTTAAAGTTGTCAGTATTTCCTAGGAAGAATTAGAGGCCTCTCTATTTACAGGAAAGAAGCCTGTATCCAATGGCATAGCCACATCAAGCTGTCTTTGGAATTTTGGAAATACATGTCAGAAAGTCACAGTGAACTTTCAGTAAGCATGTGCCAAGATGTGAAACAGGAGAAAGAGAATACATAGAACAGGCATTCATCTTTTCAGTTTAGTACCGATGCCTCAGAGTCTGTCTGGTTGAATGCTGTGAGAGGTATTCAGAATGAATACTGAAACAGGCAGTTCTGGAAACCTTATACTAAAAGAAATGTAGTATCAAAATAACTATTAAATACCTAGGTATTCAATATCACATAGTATCAGATACCTTTTTCCAGTGGGGGACTTCATTCTGACAATTGCCGGATACTTCAGTAAGCAACCAAACACAGAATATGGGTCTGCTTAAAGCATATGAGCCACTCCCCAAGGCTCTGAGCAAGACCAGAACTGTGCTTTGTACAATTCAGCCTAGGGAGATAAAAAGTGGGATTTGCTATTAAAAAGTAATTCAGAACTTAGGTTTGCATTCTCTCAGTGAACAGTGGGAAAAGTTGGTGTTCTGTCTGGAATTCCAGACTGACAATTAAATTCAAACCACTGTCAGAGTACAGGTACTCCTAAAATTTGATGCTTTTATATGGGCTACTTGAAACTAGGGTATAGAAACAAATTTCCTACAGCCTTTCTGCAGTGACTTACCCTCCACTGTACCTGTGTGCTACTCAGTACTGAGGCACTCCAGCACTGCACTGGCATTATACAACCTATGCCCAAGTCACCTCCATTGGCAATACCCTGCTTGTGGCAAAAAGGTCATTTTAATATGGGGATAGTTGAAAATAATCCTTAAAATAATCCATAATTAAAACAATCTAATAGCTGAGACAACATAGGAAATAAGAGCCAAAACTACTTAGCCAGTGGCTGTGTGACTCACTATTTGAGGACATAGGTTTGAAGAAAGTTCAATTCATGTCAAACAAATGTGTCCCAAAAATTTGGTTGAATAATATTCTGAATTTGATTTTAGGGGCATTTGTTCCCTTATTCATATTAATTTTTTTTTTTTGAGTACATTGGAGAAAAGGTTTCATAGTAGAAGTGATAATGACATTTAGAGCCTACCAGACTGTCATAGTAGTCCTAGTCCAGTCTACATACTATTTCCTATTGTATTGAAGCTTTGATTTTTAGCTATGTTCTCCTGTGGTGCTTGCATTCTCAAACACAAAGTTTGTGATATTTTCCAATGCAGTAGAAAAGCCCCAAACAATGTTTGCAAAATTTCCATTAATAGTGAAAAGAAGAGAGAGAAAATAAACCAAGATTAAATAAAAAGTTGTTGAGAATATTGTAAAATTAGGTGAAAAGTGTATTAAATTTGTCAAAAGAGGGGAAAGGATTCACAAAGCAAAAGTCTGCCACAGTAAAGAAAGGTAAAGCCCTCCAGAACAGGTACAATGGCTACCTAAGAAATCACTAAAATACGTATATAGGAAGAAAATGCAACACCCACCCTGCTCCCCCTCCCTGCTTCTTCTTTTTTTATTTGTTTGTTTGTTTCCTGGATATTGTCATGTTTTTTGCTTGGATTGGTGGAGTAAGGGAATTTTAGAGGATTTTCAGAAGCTTTTCAGCAATTGTTTAATTTACTTTATTGTCCATATACAGGTGTTGAATGTTAGCATTCGCACTAGTTTCAAGTGAGCTACACAGACATATGAATTAGTAAATAAAACAAGGAAAACCCCCATTCTTTCAAGCTACTTAACATGTTCATTCTCTTTGCACATTTAGTGGTAGGCACTGACCATCTCTTAGCACTCAGTGCTGCATGCCTTTGCACCACAGAACTGTGGACAGACAGTAGAAAACGTTTTCTTCTCCAATTTTTTTCCTTTACAGTTGCTGCCAACGTCCCTTGCTGCTCCCTGGAGAACTTGTTCTGCAAATGGGAGCACAGGTGATGCTTTTGAATTATGAGCAGTTGGTTTTATGTGTTTTTGTTTGTTTGTTGTTGTTTTTTCAATATACCTCAGATTTTTTTTGAAAAATGAGCCTCTTGGGCATAGAGCTGTAGCAGGTTAGTGAAGCTGAAGCTTATTTGGTCCCGTGGCAGAGGTCCTATATGCAAACACAACAGTAACAACTTGCTTTGTAACTTGTTGCAGCTCACTCAAGGGTTTCCTTGGTAGTATTAGTAGAGCTATTACAGCTTCTCACAGGGACAATGCAGCTGCAATGCATTGCACTACATTAGTGGAATGCCAAGAAAAGCAGTGATGTCTTTGAAGAACCCTGCAAAATGGATTTGTTGAGTGGAAACATGTTTTAGCAGGTTTTCTCTGTGTGAACTAAAAGAATGCTTTCAATAGCCCCTGCCAGGTCTGTAACCCTTTGGTAAGGGCAACTGCTGCAAAGACCCCCCAGAGCTGCTGTACCATCATGTTGTATAAGCTGCTTCCTCTCTATTGGCCTTGGCATGTTTAACCTGGGAATCTTTCAGTAGAGGATGTATTCATGGGTATCTCATGCCATCACAGCCCCTCTACCTCTATTTCTATGGCATATTCCAAAGCCTACCAACTATACATTTGTCAGGCAACAACTGCAGAGACCTCTTGAGTGGCTCAACTCATCACAGCCAATGTCCCTGAAATTCAGAAAAGTCTGAGACTGTGTGGAACAAAGGTTTCACCCTGCAATCTTCCTTCTCGTTAACAACCATTCACAGAAAGTGGTTGAGTTTTCAGGGCAGGATTTAGTTCTTGGCTGTAAACACTTCCTGGGTCTAGGAACTGACCTCCCAGCCATGAGCAACCTGCTGGTAGGATAAAGGGAGGTAGTTAGCCCCTTCCACACAGTCAGGAGGGCTGCTCAACTAGCCAGACACAGGTGTCTGTTTTAGGGAGATCAGAATAGCTCTCCAGACAGGAGCTGGGTCACTTCAAGACACTCACATTTAGAAAGTATATTTATGTGTCCACAGTCTGGATCTGAATATCAAACACTTGTGGCTTTAGGGATTAGGCTGCCTAAACATAGATGTCCTGTGGTGTCTGAGACATACAAGGTGGACCCAGCAGTAGGACATAAAGCCTACAAGGGAGCTGTAGGCCACAGACCTGAGCCTTTAATAATTCACATTTACAGATACCTTCCAATCCTGTTTCTTCTGCTTAGTCTTCTATTGACTTTTTTTAAATTCCCTATTGTCCATGTGAAGTGACTATGTATTCATCAGCACACCCAGGAATTCAGCATGACCATCTACAAAGAGGAAGCTAAAACTTTATTTTACCTGATGCAAATTTATTAGAGGCTCCATGAATGGCTGACTCATGCCCCTCAAAATAGAAGACTCTTTCCTCGACCTTAACTGCCTCCCCATGCCTTTCCCTCTCAGATAAATCCAGAGAGAGAAAGACAGTGGAGGAATGATAAGGCTTCATAGAGAAGTTTATGTAAATATACTGAACCATAACTATTTACTCAGTGTTTTATTTGAAAATAGTTTTCTGATATATGTCTGAATCAATACCAGCCATGGGACTAGTTTTGAGAAACAGGCTGATCCTTGCTTAAGTGGTTAAGAACCCTCTCAGAACAACTGACATAAGTGAACACATTGAACAAATAAACAGATGTGGAGGTTCCCCCCTCAATGGCCTTTCATTTGGGACCCTTCAGCTGGGGATGGAAAGAATGTTTAATGGATATGTGGAATCACTCATAGGCTTCCTGCTCTGTCATATGTCACAGTCTCATCCTATATGATTTTACACATGGGAGGAGCAGAGCAAACAGTTTGATAGTTTGTGGTCATTTCAGACATACCAGGAGTGCCAGAAAAAGGTGTGTAAGTGTGGTGGGGAAGGGATGAGGAGGTGTCATGGTACAGGAACACCTGTAAACATCTTGCTTTGCCCTGAAAAGTTGGAATTGTTCTTTCCATGCTTTAAAACCTGCCTTAAGTAAAGGTACATCTATGGCAAGCTGCTGTAAAAACAATCAGAACACAAAACTTAACATTTTGCTATGGGGATTAATGCATCTTTTCTATGTGGTGGTGGATGGAGTGCCAGGGCTTTGTGAAAGACCGAGATATGATTAGAAACATGACAGACCCAACAGTGACAGCTCAAAATGGTGGGTTAAGTTTGCTGCTGCATGACTGTTACCAATAGAAAGACTAAAAGCATGTTTATTTTTTTCCTTTGTACAATGCTTTTTTTTTTTCCTGGTGTCCTTATTCTCTCACAGTTTATTGTTCTGTACACATAGAAAACAGTAGGCACAGCCTGAAATTTCCTTTCTATAGCTGCTTTACAGAGTGCATTAGAGTTGAAAGAAGGACATGATTTCAACATTCACAATAGATTTTAGAATGGAAACATGAAAAGCTCACATCCATAATAGGAGGCTCTACAGGCAATTTCTGCGACAAGATAATTCTGATTTTTCAAAGGCTGTATTTTCTGTGTTGGTGCTCTCACCATGGGGTCCAGGGCTGCAGGACACTTGGCTCCAGGCCAGGAGAGGGCTGAATCTCAATGCCATAAATATATGGTGTCTCACTGCTCAGTGTACCTTTTTGAATAAAAAGGCAGTCACTGTTCGAGTAAGAGTGAAGCTGAGTACCCAACTAATACCTTGGTCCTTGATTTAAAGCCGCACAGGCAGGTTGCAGTAGGATTGGAGGTATTGGCTTGGTCCACTGACACTACATTACATGCAGGTTTTCTCTTATGATCAAATGTAGAGAACAGATAAAGGTGATAAATATACAGATGGATGTTATTTTGCAGCTCAAAATGAAATCTGTTTTGCAATATGTGTGCCAGTTCTAAAGTTAAAGATTGGTTATCAGGAAGCTGAAGGTACTTGTTTTCAAACTGGTAAAAAACCCCAACACAACATAACCAGATAATTAGGATGATGAAGGGAAAACTTCCTATGTCTCTACAATCTGAGGGGTTAGACAACGAGTGGGTCTAAAAACATCTTGTTCCATGACGCATGCCGTGCCAGATTCTGTTGCAGTTTGGAGAAGCAATTATGTAAATATAGATTTACGAACAATTTAACAAAGTGACAAAAACAGTGTTAATTACCAAAAATGTTAGTGATCTGTCGAGCCAACCACAGAGTGATGAAATCATGCTCATGTTAAAAATGAAAGCCTGATGTAACCCCCTGAGTTTGTTTGGGTTTTGTTTGTGGGTTGCTTTTTTTTTTTCAGGAACATTATCTTTCCTTGTATCTTTGACTTTCAACTCTCAAGAGCATCTGGATTTATTTATTTTTTTTTTAAATTAGGCCCAGGAAAATGACACACATGCACATAGTCAAAATAATGTCTGCTCATGTTAACAGATGGGAATGCCATGAGTATTGCTACCACAAATCCTCATAGACCTAAAAATCAGTTAATTTTTGTTCAAATTCTCATCCTGAACTAAACGAGATTTTTACTTTTGTTTTAGTAGAAAAAACCCCCAGCCTATTTTCTTTCAACAAATGAAAAAGCAACCTTGATAGTAACTTTTTCACATTTTTGACTTGCATGAGGTGTCTTACATCACATTGTAATTTCAATATAATAGAGCTCTTCTTTAATCCTCATCTGATTCTTTTTCTGGCTGCCTGTAAACTCAGCAGTTCAGCATTACAGTTTAAAAGGCTCATTTCTCAAGAATGCAATTAGTGTCTTTGTTGCACTCATTGGTTACTTGGACATTCTATACAGAATTGATAAATAGTGAGAGATGGAGTACATCCTACTGGTACTAAATGCTGGTATCCAGTTACTCTACTTTCCCCAGATTATGGCTATGGATGTCATAAAAGATCAACTGAAAACATTCTTCGGAAGCATTGTAGAAGTTCACATCAAGTTTAGAAAAGGTTCTGGATGCAGTTAACCATAAATAATGGTTATTTTGTAATATTCAGAAACATCTTATTTCCATGGATAAATTACTACTTTCTCTTTCTCTGGTGAAAATTTAAATAGTAGCTTCAAACAAAAGCTGCTTCTATTCCTGCCACAAGCTTATACAACACAGTGTTGACACAATTTAAAGGAGCTGACTTACTGCTTAAAATATAGATGCTGCATATGACTTAAATAATATGAATTACATGCTGAAGTCATTACTGAGTTGTTATCCAGGGAAAACATAGTGTTGCTTCAATAAATATTTCAGGATTCAACACTATAATTCTTAAGAGACATTTTACAGAAATAAGATGGATAGTAACTTAAAACTTGCTGTTGAATTAATAACTCACTGTTTAAATATTTAGCTAGGACTTTACTAAAAAAGGATTGTTTCTCCATGTATTTGTTAACCAAATAGCAAATTTACAAAGGACACGATCATATCTCTTCTCTTCTCCCTCCCCCATTAAATAAATGTGTAATAAGAATTTGTTACTGTTCTTCTAAAACTCAGCA